>VDFB02024910.1:0-12213 GCA_007258455.2 Sequoia sempervirens
GAGATGAGAGGCACACTCCTCAGCCTTACGACACAACACATATGAAGAGGGACCCTAGAAACCCCGCTTGCATAAATTATCCCAAGTAAGACACCGGTTTTGAGCCACCAACCACATGAAGAAATTGCACTTGGGCCAAGACAACTTATGCCAAACATACTTCCACCAAGGGACCTGAATATCCCCAAACAATTGTCGACCCAATTGCTTATAGCCAGTAGACACAAAGTATTTCCCAGACATATCAGAACTATCCCAAGCTAAAATATCAGGTCCCCTCAACGAATTACAAGCCCGAGAAGCCAAAAGATGAGCAAGCTCTCACCTGTCCTCCTCAGAGCCCCTAGGAGGCCACTCGGAAAGGTGCTTCCAGCGAAAAGAAACAACAGAGCCGCAATGCTCAACAATTTTGTAATGCTCAATGGTGTCCCAACCAGCAACAATAAAAACATCACAGAGGGGTTGAAGATGAGGAAAAGTGGAGAGAATAGGTGGGTGACCATCCCAAGAATCCCACCAAAAAAGAGCTTGAGATCCCGAATGACAAATCCAAAAAAGCGCACGCTTAATCAACTGGGCTCCCACTTTCAAAGTAGACCAAATCATAGAACCACTCCCCTCCAGAGGATAGCGAGGAACCTCATGTGAAGCAACACCACGAAGATACTTATAGCTAAGAACACGAGCCCACAGTTGGTGTTGATTAGTACACCAACGCCAATAAAGCTTCGCCGCAAGAACTTTCCCATTCAGAATAGAGGAGCATAAACCAAGACCCCCCTCCTGCTTAGGTCTACACACAGAATCCCATTTAACAAGGCTCCACTTAGAAGTCATCAAGTTGCCACTCCAAAGAAAATGCCGAGAGAGAGCATCAAATTCACGAAGGAAATACATAGGGGCTGATTGAACAAAACATCTGTAGATGGGAAGGACCTGGATAACAGACTGAAGGAGGGTAACTCTAGTAGCAGTAGACAACCACCGATGAGTCCAATGAGTTACCTTCTTCCTCAACTTATCAAGCAACATCTGCCAAGAGGATCTAGGTTGATGACCAATGGCAAGAGGAATCCCCAGATAGACAAAGGGGAGAGATCCAATTTGAAACCTCAAAATAGCAGCAATCCTCCTCTGGATGGCCAAAGGAGTATTGAAGAAAAAAATAGAAGACTTCTACTCATTAACTTTCTGACCCAAAGCAGCGAGGTAGATGTCCAAAGCTTTCCTAATGGATTCAGCTTTATGAAGACGAGCCAACCCCATAAGAGAGGTGTCATCCAAAAACTGGAGGTGAGATAGAGTAGGCAGACCCAACCCCCACTACCAGCCATGAATCACACCAAGAGAGACTTGAGATTTGAGAAAGCGACCCAGCCCCTCAGCCATAATAATAAACAGATAGGGAGAGAGTGGGTCCCCCTGACGAAGGCCCCTAGTAGCACCAAACAGCTCTGAAGGTTCCCCATTCATAATGATAGAAAATGAGGAGGAAGTCACACAACTCATAGTCCAACTCACCCACTCAGGAGAAAACCCAAAGGCTAACAAAATCTTCTAAAGGAAACTCCATTTAACTCTATCATATGCTTTTGCCATATCTAGCTTGATGAACATAGACTTCTCCTTGGAGATCGCCATGGAATGAATAGCCTTAGAGGCAATCACCAACCCATCCAAAATTTGACGACCAGCCACAAAACCTCCTTGCTCCTCAGAAATAACAACGGGCAGGCAAGATTTAAGCCGCTCAGCAATCAACTTTGTAATAATCTTATACACCACATTGCAGAGTGCAATAGGTCGAAAAAGCTCAAACCTATCAGCACCCTCCTTCTTAGGAATGAGGACTAAAAAAGTAGCATTCATGGCCCAGAGCATCTGCTTGTTATGAAAAGATTCATAGACAACCTCCAACAAATCCATCTTCACAATTTCCAAAAACTCCTGGAAAAATTCAACTGGGAACCCATCAGGGCCAGGAGCCTTCCCCTTATTCATCCCAAACACAACCTCTTCCACTTCAGACAGAGTAATCGGGCGCATGAGAGAAGCATTCAGCTCATCAAAGATCAAAGGAGGAATACAAGCAACAATCCTATTTTCCTCAACCTTAGTAGGAAGAGAGTCCTCAGTAAACAAAGCAGAGAAGAACAGGAGCGCTTCTCTGGATAAAGTCTGTTGTGAGGATAAAACTAATCCTTCAGAGTTAATGAGAGAAGAGATATAACACTTATTTCGATGAGCCTACACAGAGTGATGAAAGAAGGCAATATTCCTGTCGCCCTCTTGAAGCCAGTCAATTCGAGCCTTCTGTTTCCAAAAAATCTCCTCACGAAGCTCCCACTCTTCCATAGATTTAAGAGCCTGGGACTCAGCATGCCCAAGAGCTTCTGAAAAACCAATATCCCTAATCTGGCGAGTAATGACAGCAAGACGCTCCTGCGCTTCCCTTTTCTTAGCACGAAAATTGCCAAAACATAGCCTATTCCATCTCTTAAGATGATACTTAACACATTGCAGCTTCTTAACAAAAGAGTACATAGTAGTACCATACGCAGCGGCTCCATCCCGCCACCACTAAGCAACAAGATTATACAAAGAAGAGTCCCGCAGCCACATAAGCTAAAATTTGAAAGGAGGATTCTTTGGATTAGGGAAAGGAGAAGCTGAAAACTTAATTGGCCAATGATTAGAGCCACACCAATCAAGAATCTCAGAGCCAATAACCACACTACCCCCAACCCAAAAACTAGAAACAAGAAACCTGTCCAACCGCTCAGAAATCGCCTCCAACCCACTCCGCCTATTATTCCAAGTAAATAAGCCATTAGAAGGTTTGACATCAACAAGAGCAAGAGAAGCCACACTAGCCCAGAAAAAATCTAAAGCAGGACCCAATCTCGGCAATCCACCTCTTTACTCTTCTAGGCACAAGAAAGAATTGAAATCACCAGCTAAGATCCACGGCAAAAAAGGAGCACAAGATCTAACAAACGTGATATGGGCCCACAGCTGGCTTTTACCACAGCTGTCAACCGGAGCATACACATTGCTAACCAAAATAGTCTCACCAGAGTCCAAAACTGAGGCCACCATTGAGATAGAGGAATGGCTAGAAATCCACCAGTGAGGAACAACCTTAGGAGGATCCCAAAAAAGAGCCAAACCTCCAGAATTTCCTCTAGAGCCAATACACTGACACTGCCCAGAAAACCAAATACGAGGAGCATACTGAAGCATGCAGTCCACCTTAGTCTCCTGCACACAAAAAATATCTGGAGAATGTACCCCAATCAAATCTTGAATAGTTTTTTATGGGAGGCACTATTCAGCCCCCTTGCATTCCAAGAAAGAATAATCATGGGGAAGGCTTGGCAAAGTGGGAGTCTAAGGTCTCAACAGAGCCCGATTCCACCAACAACTCCCCAGTAGATTTAATCTTGTCTACATCCTTCTTGCGACCAACCTTAGGAGACTTATCAAAATTTCCCTTCTTAAGAGGCCGTTGGAGCACTCCTAGATAAGAAGCTGAACCCCGACCTTTTCCTAAAGACAACGCCTCCTTAGCTAAGTCCGCTAAAATAATATCATCATTTAAACCAATCAGAGTGTCGACAAGCCCAAACCCTCCCTTCTCCAAAGGAAGAGAAGAGTCCCTAACAACAATTGCCTGTTCCAGCCCTGTATCCATACCAGTATCCCCAGACAAGATCTCAATAGGGATCCCTTCCTCCAAGGCCCGATTGTCCAAAACCTCAAAGCGATTGAAACCCTGATCACTCTGCTTATCTTTAAAGGGTCGCTTCTGACCTCTCCCCTTAGCTTTTGGTTTAGCAAGAATGAAGCCATCCTTATCAGGCCCTCGCTCAGCCTTTCCCCCTTCAGCCATAGACACCTTGCTTTTATCTGCCTTCTCCATCGAAGGCCCCGAGGATGTAGAAGAAGGGACCCCAGCCGTTCTGGAAGTTCGAGGATACTGACGCTGAAGGTGACCATACTCATAACAAAATCGACAATGGAAAGGAAGGGACTCATAATCTAACTCTTGAATCCACGAGGTAGAGCTAATACAAATCTCCAAAGAATCTGGCAATGGATTATTTAAATCAATTTCAACACAAATGCGAGAGAAAGAAAATACCTTTTTATCCAAAGTATTATGAGCAATGGTAGTCGGCTTCCCCAACAAGGCCGCTATCCGTTGCAGAATATCTTCTCTCCAGAACTCCAAAGGAAGCCATGGAAGACAAACCCATACAGGAACTCGAGAAGGCAGATCCTTAGCCACATTGAAATCCCCATGCCAGGGTTTCATGAATAAACCCACATGATTGTAAAAATACGACCCCCCCTCAAAAACACGATTATGATCTGAAATGCAAGAAAAATCAACCATGAAGAACCCATTCCCCGCCACCAAAATATCAAAGTCACCTTCAACCTGCCAGGTATGGTGCATCCAGGACTCCAAAGCCGAGAGGGGGGCCTGAATACCCAAAAACTTACAAATCAAAACGTGTTGAGTCCAATAAGCAAAGTCCTCGTGCACCGATTCTGGAGAAATAACCAAAACCAGACGAGCGAGACTTCATGGCAAACAACCATTCACTTTCTTGAACTTGGAGCTGTCACCCACAAAAGAGTTATTCGTCATCGAAGCATGCATGTCCTTAGCGAAGTCCAGCGGTGGCGACACACCCAAAATTGCCAAGCTCTTGGAGACGTCAGCCATCTTTCCACGCCTGACACCCCAAGCCCAAACAAAGTCCACCAGCCGAAGCACCCAACCCCCCAGCCCAACTCACCACCCACGCACCTTACCCCACACCAAACCCATCTAAATGATGGTAGTGGTTGTAATTATTATTAATTTCATAATTTCATATTTTTACTATTTGGAGTGTCAGTTAGAAAATTTATATTTAGAAAGTAACTAATTTTAAAATTGCATTCCCATGTAATGTTGACTTTAATAAATAGGTGGGGCATTGTTAATTTATTATTTTGATGTTGCATAGTTTACCACATGTTTAGCTATCAAGCTGAGTGATAAACCTTTTCATAAGTGTGTAGATGGAGTGTTAAAAATTAGAAATAGGTTAAAATAATAAGTTGTTTTAAAGAGGTGTAGAAATACATGGACATGAGCCCACCCGCAAAGATCAAACCGTCCAAGAAAGGCATACATGTGGTTGGGGGAGAATAAAAAATTATAATAATTGAAATATTAAATGAAACATCCACGTTAGATACAATCTCTTTGCCATTTAAAAAAAATAGTTTTTTAATATTTTTTTAAAATAATTATTTATATATTTCTTAAATTTAAAATAAATAGTTAAAATAAAAAAGGTTTTTTTTAAAAAAATTAATTATTTATATATCTCTTAGATTTAGAATAAATAGTTAAAAAGTATTATATATAATTTAGTTTATTTTATTTTAAATTTATAAAATGTATTATATATAATTTAGTTTAAATTTAGAATAAATAGTTAAAAATTATTCTATTTTCATTTACAAGGATGCAACAACAAAAAAATCTTAGTTTCATTTATTAAGAAAAATTTGTCATTATTACTACTTTAATACAATTTTTAAATACTAAATTTTGTACTCATTTGAAAACTATAGTATTTATATATCATTTATTATATTTTTTTACACTAAATTTTGTTAATATTAAATTTTGTAAAATTTTGTTTTATTTTACCAAAACCTATTTGTCATTTGCCACGTTGTCGTTTTTAGGTACATTATTTCTAGCAAATTGTTTTATTTTTTCAAATAGGGTTTGTTTTTAATCTTTTCATTTTCTTAATTAATTATTATTTTTTTTAATTGATTTTTATTATAGAATAATTTATTTTTTCCCGAAGCTACATGCTTTATATTAATTTGATCAAAATTTACAACAAGCCATCCCATCACCAAGATGGATCCAAAATACAAATCAAAATTTGGCTTTGAGCCAGCAAAATTCATCCTATTTACCCTGGTAATTACAAAAAATTGAGCCTCGATAAACAAAACAAAGCAAGGAGGAAGGACCTGGACGTGACTCTATCTAAGTATTTGGATCCGAGGGCTTTCAAGCAAGCTGTCTCTGGAGTTCTTCCGGACGAAGGAGGAAGATCTGATGTCGGTACTCTCGGTGCTACTGTTCGGTCGGATCAGAACCAATGGCAAGGGCTTCTATTTATTCAGCTGATCTTGGTGGGTACGATCGGCATAAATCATCACTCAGATTGGAGCATTGGCAGAACACACACATACCAGGGATGGAACCAGAGACGTGGGATACCGATAGCTCTTGGCCGAGACACACAGACCGGTGGGACTCGGAACTGCTGGTATATTCCGTTCGACAGGGCGGATTTCCATGTCTACTCTCCCTTCCCACCCACCCGCAATGATCGATGCATCGAGTCCATCCAGGGGCATTGAGCGCGGTATGGATGACTTGGACACGCAAAGCTTCTCGTTCGTGAGTGAGGAGAAGATGTTGGTTTCTCCATATCAAGTCCACCCACAGGCATCAGCGTGAGAAGTGGCACCGGGTAGGTAGGTCTGATTCATTAAGAAATATCCCTTCACCATCAAACCCCTAAGCATCTTCATAGAAACGACCAAATCCCACCAGTTCTGCAAAAGCATGGCACCATTGCAAACTAACCACCTCATCCAACCCCAACCGTCGGCTAAGAAATTATATCCTATGGAGACCCATCTCTTGTGTCGTTGCAACTCATTGCCTTTCAGTTCCAGGATGAATGGATGCCACTCCACCTCCACACCCTGTTGAAACATGCGTGCCATGTCGTTCGGCCATGGGAGTCCGACTTATGGCATAGCTACTGCAATTATAGAATACATATATTATGTTTTATAATAATAATTAAAAATAATTAAAAATTTATATACAATTAAATAATAAATAAGCTTTAAATATTTATCATATTCAATTATTATATTCTTAAAATACATTTACATTTTTTATTATGTAAAATTTATATATACTATATAATAATAAATAAACACTATATTATTATATTGCATTTTTAATACTACATTATTTATATATTTAAATTCGCATTTGTATTACTTTATATAACATTATTTATATATTTATATTATAGTATTTATATATCATTTATTATACTTATTTTAATATTTTATATTATATTGTAGCATTTTGTATATATATTTTTTGATACGTAAGATTTTGATATATTATATTAAAAATAAACCATACCTGTGTCTACTGAGCAAAAAATTCATCCATCCGAATGAAGCACAAAAAACTCCTATACAACCCATGACTACCAGAGAGATAACAAAGTTTAATTTATACAAAAATTGTGTCCTAGCCAAAATCAAAAAACCCCATAAACTATCCACCCAACCAGCCAAAATGAAATTTCAACCAACCTAAAAAACCAACAATTCATAGGAACCTATTGAGTTTTGCAAAGGATTTGAAATCCTACACCCAATTGAAGCCACCTACCGCCATTAGCCCTAACAGCTTTTTCAGGTACTCAACCGCCAGGGTTGCGATCATTCTGTGTCGCATGAGTTCCATCCCTTTCAAGTCCAAGAGGAAATGGAAAAAATTTACCGCCTCATTCGGATTTCGAAGAAGCTCTAAATCTGCAAGATGTGGAATCCCTTTGCCAATTATCGCAACCTTCAAAGTCTCCTCAACACCACCAACCAAATCCAGATGACACAAACGCTCCAACAACACCCTGGCCTCTACCTTTGGCACTTCAAAATCCAACAAAGAAGATAAGAAACATGAGGAAATGTATGCATTATCCCTCGCGTACTCCTTTCGGGCAAGATGGCCTTTCCCTAAAATCATTTTAACCACAACCACGATGAGGGGATCTATGTTAAGTAGGAGGCGCTTAAGCCTCTAGTTAGTTATCTCCCAGAATGCAACTTGCCTCTCCATTGCATGCAATGAGATGGGAGTATTTGCACCAAATGACTCCAACCCTTCCATAAAGATAGAAATTATAAACTTGGAGCACTCGGCTGAAGCCATTCTTAGAAGACTCTAGAAGCCGAGCACAACCTACCAACTTGCACACCACCTTTAACTGCACATTAACACTACAAACCACACTATACCAAATCTCCAACACCTTCACCCATAAATAAATCCCATGGCTACTTAGTCAAACCAACTCCACATGAGCCAACCATTATTTCGATGCAAGGCGATCTATCCTTGCATGATCGTGCCATCCTGCACGTTTGACCCCTTAGGTGAGGCTTGCTTTGACATGCATGATTTTTCCAAATTCATCATTTCATAAACTTGCCAAAGCTACGAGACCCTTCACTTACGCCATCAGCCACCTCACCCCTGACCTTCACAATTGACACCTTCTGGCTCATCACCGAGGGCCCCACTTAGAAGCCACATCACCTGCTGCCGGATACCCTTCGCCAACGTGGAGGGAAACCCACCCAACCTCCCATCGCATTTTGTATATTTATTCCATGTAATTTATTATATTTATATTTTTAATATTATTTTTAAATTAAATATATATTTATATTATATACTATATTTTATATTACATGATATACTATATAAATAATAAATATATGCAAGCAAAATATACCATATCTTTGTCTACTTGATCTTCCACACTCGTGGTTGTTTTATGAAAACTTAGGCCAGTCAAGAAATGTGACATATGTACCTTTTTCTTTTGATAGTTTAAATTCACTACAACATTGAAATATACACTTGCAATTTCCAATAAATACTGTAATATCTTTGTCACCATGTTCTTTTTCTAAATTTCGATAGCAAGCAAGTTACTTTTTATGTGATACTTTTGCACATGTTTATCTCAAACTAAGCGATGTCATATAATTTACATGTATATTTTTAACTTTTTTATTATGTTATTTCTATTTTCATAGCTGTTATGGTAAATTGTATTTACTTTACATATCCTTCTGATTGAATGTTGTGTTGTTACAATTCCATGAGTATGAAATCATAGATCCCAACTTGCCTGTTAATATGGATAGTTCACAACAATTGATGCTTATTTATGCTACCATAATACCAAACAAAAGACTGTCACAAAACCTTCTAATCTTAACTTATGGCTATAATGTTTTTCACATTCTCCTTAATGTTATATTTAGGCATTGCTTATCCCTTCTACATATACTAAACAATCACTTGCTTACAATTTGTTGGTGTTATAATTCAAATAACCCATAAATGAAATAAGGCCCAAAACATCCACCCTGTTGATTCCACCAACCCCAAGTAATTCAAATATTTGCATACCTTAGTAAGATATTTCAAGTTGTACTCATAGGAAAGGTTGTACGAACCATTTTACACTTCATAATTACTACTGTAACATTTCTTTATTGTTTGAATTCCCTACACTTAGTTTACCTCTAGGCCACCCACTTCAAATGTCTTCCAACATTGTCATGTCTACATTAATTACAAATGCCATTTCTGACATCCTTTTAGGCATGCCTAATGTAGATCCCTTTCTACAAGTTGCATCTATCGATACCATTGAATAGCCTCAAGCTACGCTTGTCAAGTATCGTATACAATTATCAGATGGGACACACGCACATCCTGCATTGCTACCCACACAGTTCAATGAGCTTGTCGTGGAGGAGGATTTAGTTAAAGGTTCCATTGTCCACCTCAAAGAATACGTTTATAGAAAATTTCACAAATTCACATACGTACATAATTACCTTATAGTTTTTAGTTCTTTTTGTTTAAGCATGTACATTTCATTCACTTTCAAATTGTCCTTTCATTGTAGGGCTATCATAATTCATATCCTATAAGTAGTAACAAACAATGCATCAATGATTGGATCTCCAATTGCTATTCATCAAGATATAATCTATACACCCTCAAGCAGCTCTCAGGGGTCATTGGCCACCACTCAATCTCCCAATGCTTCACTTGATGAACCATCCAAACCAAATCCCATTACAACCTTAATGCCAAACCATAAGCATTGGTCCATTGAGGGTCGTGCCCTTGCTAAAAGTCCAATTCATAAGTACAAAAATTCAAGTAATGATGGGAAAGTCTTTGGGTTTGATTTTGTAGATAAAGAAGGGTCTAAGATACATGTTACCTACTTTAATGATCTTGCAGATAGGTTCTACCATGTCATCGTGACCAATAATACTTATGTCATCTCCAATGGCCACATCAAAGTTAGGAACACAAAATATAGTAGTGGCACAAACCCTTATGAAATATTCCTCCAAAACTCCTCAACCATAACTCCATTCACCTGCATAGACTCCACTATACCAACACACAACTACCATATCAAAAGCATTGAATCATTAATGTCATTGCCTATTAATGATCTTGTAGATGTCATTGGTATTGTTTTATCTATCTCCCCTGCATCAACCATATGCAAGAGGGATGGCACCAAAACAACAAAGTGTACAACTACTGTGAACCAAGATTCCCAACCTGCACAAACACACGAAACAAACAACCTATTAGATCAAATGCAAGTTAGTATCATGATTCCCCAAGAAATCCATTTAAATTGCAATGAAAAGGAAATGAAATGAAGAACATAAACAAGCATAAGCCAAAGATGCTAAATCCTATTCAAATGCAATGCAAACTCTTGATCTCTTGGGGGAGTTGGTGCTAATTTGATGTGGAAATTGGCCCTTTCCCAACTCCTATGCAAGCTTTATTGATGGGTGATGAAGAGTGATCCACTTTGTTGATGATTGAAGTGTGCTCCAAGATAAAATCTGCATAACCTAGCTATAAAACTCAATGAGATGAATGAAGATTGCTATGAATTTGAGTATAGTAAGTTTACTCAAGTTGTAGATGATGAAATGAGGAATGAAGCCTCTTATTTATAGATTAACAAGTTGGAGAAATTCCCAAAATGAAGCTGTAGACACCCAAATTTAATCACTTCCATATGATTAAATTTGTTGCATTCACATCTATCATATTAATATTAATTTATTAAATTAATATTACACCCTTTGTCCCATAAAGTATTTAATTTAATAATTAATACTTTGTCTTTTACTTTATTCCTCTCTAAATTAAATAAATACACTAATTTATTTAATTTAGTCACTTATCCTCCTTTTGATTTAAAAATCAATTTAAAATTTCTCACTTTCTCTCTCCTTGTCACATCCTCCAACATTTGCCACTTGCCTCTAATCTTCTGTTAATTAGCCTAATCCAATATTTGCACAACCTTAACCAAAATCATTAACTATATTTAGCACCTCTTTTTTGGTCAATTCTTCCATTTTTCCTTTTTAATGATAACCCTCTCTCCTATGTGAATTTTTAATTCACATTTATTTTCTCTAGACTCCCCTCCTTTAAATGTGAATTTTTAATTCACATTCCATTCTCCCAAGGCTTCTAGAACCTTGGACTTGTCACAATCTCCACATGTGACCAAGTCCCACCTTTTTGGAACCCACCTTTTATCCTCTAGATTATCCTATGAATGTGAATTTTTAATTCACATTTATCCTCCCAACCACCTTTCCTTTTCCCATGTAGATTTTTGAGGAATTCTAAAATTCCTCAAAAGTCCCTTTCACTCCCACTTGGGGACAAGAAATCCCTTTTTGTGGAAATCCTCTCATCCCCCAAGGTGCATGTCCTTTTCCACCTCATGTACCTTTTTGACAACTCATCTCCACCTCATATCCTCTTGTCCCTTCACCCTCCACATGTCAAGATGTGAGGGCTTGTGGGTTCTCAACCCACCATAGCCCTTCATCTTGCCTTGTTGGAGCAATCTTGACCGTTGAATTCTCTAGAGAATTCAAATTCTCTATAAATACCCCCTCCTCAAGGGACACAACACTTTGGATTTGAGCACCCTTATGCTGTTATTTTGCAATACTTTTCACTTCCATACCTACATGCTGTCCATTTGAATCCTCAAGCATTTGCAATCAACTAATCATCTTTGCTAGTCATCTTGCCTATAGAATCTTGCATTTTAGTCATTCAATCTACCATCTAAGGAGCACACAAGCTATTCAAATCGAAGGCTAATCAAGGAGCAACCAATAATAAGGAAGGTGATATTGTCCTATTTTGTTTATCTATTTCCTTTCTTATTCTAACTCTCTTTTGGCTAATCTTGAGGTGTCCTTGGTGTTTTGTCTTTC
>VDFB02024911.1:0-24630 GCA_007258455.2 Sequoia sempervirens
CAAATTTTAAACTTAAGGATCAACGATACATTACAACCATCATGTCGGACAAGAAAAAGAAAAAATGAACACGCATAGGAAAATATTTTACCACAAGTACACTGATCAACAAAGACATGCAACAATGATAAATAATATACTAAAAGCATCCATGAGCACCAATAAACAATAGAGAAACATCCACAAGAAGTATAATTACTAGAATCACACAAACTTCAATCAGGAACATTGACATAGACCATAGAAACACTGTCATAACACAAATCTGCATAACATAGACAAACATTCATGTGGACCTCTGAAACTTTTGGTGGATGAACTAGACACTCTCAATAGTAGAACCTTTATCCACAGTGTTTGATCTTCTACATACGAAACAAAACACATTCACAACCTTGACTGTTCCACAATCTACTTGAAACTATTTCTTTTACAATTTTTCCAATATCCTCAACATATACAACCTTTAACATCTCAATGCTAATAGTTTTTACATCAATGTCAATCACATATTAGCAACAAAACTACAATTCCCAACAATGAATATGTCTCAGAGAGGGATTCTTACCAGACCAAGCTTCCATAGGAATTTTGTTAACAAGTGTTGACGAAGGAGGCCGATTGAACAAGTAACATGCTGTAGCCACAACCTTAGCCCATAACTTCTACTCTAGACCAACATTGCTCAACATACTTCTTGCCTTCTCCAACAACATCCTATTCTACCTTTATGAAACTCCATTTTGCTGTGAAGTGTAAGGTTTTTTATTATGCCTCTTAATTCCATGGTCTTTACAATACCTTTCAAAATCTTCAAAACAAAATTCACAACCGTTATTTGTCCTCAAGCATTTAATTTTTCTTCTAGTATGATTTTCAACCAAGTTCTTAAACTATTTAAACTAACTAAATACTTCTAATTTATTTTTCAAAAGATATCAAATTCCCTCCTCAAATAATGATCAATTAAAGATACACAATATTTTGAATTCGACAACAAAGGAACATTTACTGGACCAAAAACATTAGAGTGAATATAATCCAAAACAATAGAAGATTTATGAGGAATAGAGTAAAAAAAAACACAATGATGTTTACCATATATATAATGTTCACATAATTCAAATTCCAAATTACAATCATCAAGCCCCTCAACGAGGTTTTTATTTTTCAAGGCTTTTAAACCTTTTTCACCAATGTGATCGAGCCTTTGATGCCAGAGCATAGTCTTCTCTACTGGAAGTTTAACTTCTAGAGAATTTGGCCCTATAGGGAATTTAGTATCCTTCTCTACATGAACAACCTTCTGTGACTTTGTAGAGACACTGTTACATTGAACAACAAGTGTGTCTAGCTTGTATAGAGTACCAATTCAAGCAGCCCTAGCCAACACCATCGAGTCTCTAGTCATTTTACAACCATTGATTGAGAACAATACTTGTACTCCAACATTATTCAGCTTACTTACAGAAAGTAAATTTTGAGCTAGACCTATTATATGCATAATGCTATCAATTCCCTTAATTCTTCCACTGGAAAACTGAATTTTGACTCTTTCATGACCAACAATTTCCAGAGATGAATTGCTTGCTAAATACACCTTTCCACCATCATATTTTTCATACTTTGTGAGCCAGTGTCTATGAGATGTCATGTGGAAAGATGCTCCAAAATCAATGAACCAGACATCATCTGATGCCTAAGTTTCCAAGGTTGCAATGAAGGCATCTGCTCCACTCTAGGAAGAATCACTGTTAGAAGAGTTCTTCTTCTTTTTTTTATCCTCTTTGCAATCCTTTTGAACATGACCTGGCTGCCCACAGTTCCAACACTTCACCTTGGACTTCTTATCGTTCTTCTTGCCTTTTTCTTTCATTTTACCATGAACAACAAGAGCCTCCTTTGCCATCTTAAAAGATTTTCTTCTCATATCTTCTGACAACAAAGAAGCAACCACATCTTCCATATTGAAAGTGGTTGTCATTCTTCCAATCACCATCACTAAATGATCCCAAGAATTGAGCAAAGAGCACAACAAAAACATACAATGATCTTCATCATCAATTTTCACACTCACGGATGTTAACTAAGCAATGAACATGTTGAACGTATTCATATGATCAACCGCAAATGCCCCTTCCTCCTTCTTGAAAGAGTACAACTTATTAACCAAGAACTTTCCCTCATAAATGTCTCCAAGCTTCTTCAACAAAGAAGATGCAAAATTCTCTTCATGAACATTTAGGAGAACAGAGTCTTATCAAACCTTTTTCTTTTCTGTCTGCAAGGTCCTGATCTTGTTGCTTCATTCTAGAAGGTTTTGTTCTAGACACAACAAGCCAAAGATCATGATCCACTAACAGGTCTTCCATTTTGAGTTTCCACAACTCAAAATTACTACCATTGAATTTCTCAATTTCAATATTTCCTGATGTGCTTGCCATCTTAATCTACAATTGAGATTACCAAGTTTCTACAAAACTCCCACTTTAGAATTGACACAAAAAACCAACCCTACCCACAAGGATAACATAATTGGCCAAGCTTTGATACCACTTGTAAGGAAAGCAAAGGTGCATAATCACTTTCCTAGTGACAATTCTAAGAAGAGAATGCAGATTTAAGCTTCAAATTCAATTACTGTTCATTAAAGATGCACATTACCAGGAAATAGATAAGAACAAATTTCACACAACATAGAATAGACACCAGATTTAATATGGGAAAACCCTTTCAAGAGAAAAACCCACCACACCAAGAAAAAGTCACTTTGTATTATAGTAAACAATGTTCACATACAGTGTTATAGACTTGTGCTTCCAGAGATGCAAATTCACAAACTCAACATAAGCAACATTGCAATTTTTTCTGATTAATCATGTTCTCTCTCTCACACACAACTCAACTCCAAAACACTATTTCAATGCATTACAAATTATAGCATTTTCCCTTTGAGAGAATTCAACAATCGACTTGCATCACCAGACCCATACTCAGAAATATACCAATTCAATTTCCATTCGCAACAACAGACAAACTGTCAGTCGATAGTTACCATATTGAGCCAACGGTTTCCAAGTCATCTAGTCAACATCCTTTGTCAAGAACTATTGGGATGTATAAGATAATTTCCACAAAGTCTTAGCGAGCTCACCATGTCTCATTGACATCATTCCAACAACCTTGCATTGGCATGTCGAAGAGACATGACTCAATGTCCTAGCAATACCACCCAGGTCTCTCCAACACAATCATGGTATAGTGGTATGTCTACCACTCAACTGCCATGCTCAATCATGTATCACCACGGGGTGGCGGTATACACCACACTCCCACTAGACAACAAGAAGGCTTCCACAGGATGGCGGTATACACCACACTACTGCTAGACAACTAGAAGGCTTTCGCAGGATGGCAGTATACACCACAAGCCTACACCTCTCTCACAATCACCTAGTAGTATAGTAGTACAAACATGAAAGTAACACTTATGCAATTCTGAGTTGATTGGTGATAGAAATAGGTTTATACCATTGAGTTTGATACACATTTTCTCAACACAACCAAGTGTTTCATTCAAGATCGACATCATTAAAGAAAAAATCAAGGTCTACATCCATTGCAACCATCTCAAACACATTTACAACACTTTATTACAAGGGTTCAGTTAGTTGCAACATTTACATTTGTGTTGGGAAGTTGTTGAGATGATTTAGCATTGTTTTCATTGATGTCGAAACCTAGGATCCAGAAGGCTATGCTCCGGATGATATACAAAAATGATCTATCCTATCAAATGTTATGATATCAAGTATATCATGGATGTTATTCTTGATCTGGATATGGTAGTACTTCTTTTTGGGACATCCATGGAAAATAGTTAATGTAGAATAATGAGGACTAATATTTTGATATTGGTTGCTATGCTCAAATCTTATTTCGAGTATCCTTGCTATCGAGACATTCATGTAACCTAGTACAAATTGTCATATATCTAAATGTGTTTCTCTGGTTTGTACTAAAATTAATGAGAATCAAGATTTGGTATTGGTTGTGGCATTCCCATCGGCTCTGGAATATATTTCATGTAATTCAAGGTTTGTTATCTTTTGGTAATTATGCTATGAACTATTTATGGGTCCCATGGTAACATGGTAAGAAAATATTTGTGTGACCTATCATTTGGGTCCATTGGTAGCGTGCCAAGCCTTATTGAATATTTCAAGGTTGTTCTTCAAGCTGACTTAGGAATTTGTGGAAGCATGGAATGAAATTGTCTTTGGTTGACTTATTTTGTTCTACAAACAAACACACAAACAAACATATATATAGAACATTTTCTTGGTTCTGAAAGAGAAGAGTGTGGAAGTAGTAATGGTGTGTGTGAATAACTACAAAGGATTATAAAAAAAGGGAAGATGAAGGAAAGTGTTAGAAAGAAGTGATCTATATTGCAGAGGATTTGCAAGCAAGGTGGGTAGAAGATTCTTAACTAGATCTACTATAGAAAGATATTGTGCTCTTAACCAGACCTGACTTCATGCATATGTAGATGCAAATTCATTAGTTAATTTTTGTCAGTGAGACTATTTTATAATCAGTTGTTTCTATATTAATTGGGCAGTGAACATTTTGGCAGTGTGTAAAAATCACCTCAATCGATGTCACCTTAACTGGTGTTCTATAATTGAGAATTAGCATTCTCTATGGTTTTTCCCTTCTTAGGTTTCCATGCAAATTCTATTTTTCATTGTGCATGGTGTTGCTATGTGCTTTCATGTTCATACCTATTTGATTATTATTTGATTGATATAAGCTTGTTCCAGATGAATTAAAAGTCATGAAAATTGTTTTGTGATAATTGTTTCACGCCCCCTCTCAGTTATCTGTACCATTCAACAATTTTTTTATTCACCATTCTCCATTCTTATTTGATTTCATTTAGAGGATTGATTTCCATAATGGGGTTTGACCAAGGAAAACCCCTATCTACTAACCCCACTAAATTTTTCCATCTCCTTTGTATGTGATTTGCAGGTCTAGGTTGTAGATTTCCTAAGGAGAAAAATTGGAGAAAAGTTGTCAAGTGCTCAAAGTTGTCAAAGTTGTGATCAAGCCTTAGAGAACCTTGGAGAAGACCTATAGGTTGCAAATTAGGATTTCATATTTAGAAACTAATCTAGAAAGATAGAGCAGATAGAGTAAAGTAGGATCAACCTTTGAAGTTTTAGAAAATACCAACTAGATTGATTCACCACTTCTAGTGAATGACTCTAGGTTCTAGTCAATTTTAAGGTTGTTGTAGATTCAGATACCCTTTTGGCAAATTCTTGATCCTACATAGTTCTCTAGAATCTGGACTGACTAACCTAGCTTGATGAATGAGTCCCAATTACCAATAAAATCAAAATTTCTAGTGTTTTAGACCTCCATTTAGTAATCTCCAATTTCCTAGGTGCACACTATCCTTTCTATAGCTTTCTATTTCATTTCCTTCACTTTTCTGGGTCATTTAGTGTTACGTTAATTTCAATTAGGGTTTAGTGTCACATCTTCCATTTCATTTTCTTTTCCAAGTCTAAACTTGGTAGTGAACCCCTTATTAGTCTACTTTCAATCCCGAAGAAAACCCTATTTAAAGATCTCTTTCTCATTTGCATTGAGATCTCTAGGGTTATCCTTGAATGGAATAGCTGGAAAGTGGGTGTGATAGCACTTGATTATTATACATACCCTACATTTTAATTTGTTCCAAAAACCTAAAGTAACTACCTAAAAATAATTTAAATAATTACTCTAGTATTCAAGACATACAAATGATTGTTTGTCAAAAAGGAAGCAACTTGAGAGAACATAACAAGTCATCTACTAATTCTAACACCACTACTTTACCATTCACACTATTCAAAAAAAATAGACATAGCACTAGTGTAAATGTATGACATTAATAGGTTCTTTAAGATGTGTACCATCCATTTTTGTTAATGTGTATGCTCTAGACCCATAACTTTCATCAATTATGTAAGGTCCTAACTAATTAAGGCTAAGTTTTCCTTTTTCAATTGGGGTAGAATTTGTTGTTATGTTGATTTTCAAATAACACCAAGTCGCCTTTAGTAAATGAATGTGGGATGACACGATCATTGTAACGATGTTGAAATCTTCTAGAATAAGTTTGGAGATGCTTAAGAGTGTTAATGTATCATTTATCAAGTATTTCAAGTTGATGCAATCGAGTATGCGCAGGATCATCATGGAAAAACTAGGCTCTTAAGTGGTGAAAAATTTAGAAAAATCATAGTTAGACAACTTGACATAAAAATTTGAATAAATTAT
This sequence comes from Sequoia sempervirens, assembly GCA_007258455.2. Taxonomy (NCBI): domain Eukaryota; kingdom Viridiplantae; phylum Streptophyta; class Pinopsida; order Cupressales; family Cupressaceae; genus Sequoia; species Sequoia sempervirens. The sequence continues at coordinate 6,337 of VDFB02024911.1, forward strand.
CTATATTAATTCAAAAGTATGTAAGAATAGAATTTGTAGCAAATTGAATGTAGTTTCTAAACTACTAGGATTATTTTATTTTTTAAAATCTAATTGATAAAAAAGTGAAATTTCAATGCAGTAGTACTTAAATTTCAGGGAAAAAATAAGTAGGTGTCTGTCTGACCACCCTAACCATAATAAAATGATAATATTTGTTAGAGTAATTGGTTATTTACTTGATCAATTAAACAATATTTGGTTGATTAATTAAGTTACCTTTTATCTCTTTTTCACTTAAGCTAACTTTAGGTGCGTAATAATTAATTATTTTATTAATTATTAATGTGCAAGCCTAGGGTTTTCCTTTTTTAGGTTTTTTTTTTCCTATATAAGGTTGTAATCCTTTCTTTTGTAAATTAACTCTTTTACATTGGCAATATTGGGCTCTATATTTTCTGAGCATTTTTTGCTGTGTTGTTTCTTTGCATCTCCCTTGTAACAGGTGTTTTAGCTTGCAAAGATCTTTCTTCTCCTTCATGGTATCAGAGCCAAGGTCTGAAGCTCCTTGTTATGGTTTTTGAGATCTTGCACTAGAAGTTGGGTTTTAAAAAAAAAAAACCAGGCGAAAAATACAAAGGGTTCTTTTTCCACCCATGGTACGCATGGTATCGCCGGACCTGCAAGTACTGCAGGCGAAAGTACTCTTCTTGTTTTCGGCGCCCTACATTTTCCCGATCGTTTGAAGGCCGCCATGCCCCTAATTTCTCTTACCGCCCGTCGCTGCACCTCCACGGTTCTCCGGCCCGTCCGTCCCTTCACTACCGTTGCGTGTCCCACCATTTCGGGTTTCTGCAGTTTGTTTCACGAGCTCCCACATTATTTGCCTCTGCCAGGAGCTCACCATGTTGGGTTTATTTGGCGTCTCAAGACTCGACCATTACTTGACTCCCCACCGCCTAGCGTATCGCCCGGACTAAGCGCTCTGGCCTTCTGACTCACCATGCTGCAGTGCAGCAGTCTAGCTGCCCCTTCCAGGGCTCTGAAGCTCACGAGGCTCGTCGAGCTCTGGCTTGCGGCTCGTCGAGCTCGGCTCACCCATTTCGCTGAGCTCTTTGCCAGCCCATGCTCTCGCCGCTGGTCACATTGGTGACCAAAGGCCGACCACCCTGTACCCGGCCCCCTGGATTTGCTCAGCGGACCCGAGGGGCCTTTTTAGCCCCTAGGGCTTAAAGGAGGCAAAATTATTCTTTTTCAGGAGGCTTCACGAAATCAGGTATAAAATGGGCATACGGTCTCCATTTTTTTCAAATGAGATACCATTGGAAAGATAATTTTATGCCAGATGTCTTGGTACTGGTAATTCTTTCTAGTCAAAGTGGGGTATTCTTTCTATACTTCTGGGGCCATAAAAGGTGCAAATGGACTTTGTTTTTCAAAAACAAATAGGTGTTGGAAAGCTCTTAGCCTATTCTATTCAGATATGTGATATTTTTTCTTAGAATTTTCTTCAGGTACATGAGACTTTATTTTGAAGCTTTTTTGCTTATTCATTGCTTCCTCTTTCTTAGTTTGTACTAGGGTTTGGGTTTATCTTTTGTGGGGGGTGTTTTTTGTCTCACTTTCTATCATTTAATTCAGAAAACTAGAACACCAAAACTCTCAAAACAATCAAACCCTTTTGCATCTTCTGTCTATTCTAAAAGATGACATAATAATAAAAAACACCAGCAAGTACAGGTACAGGTGCAGGGTTTCATGGCAGACTCCTCAGTTGATTTACTCACATCACATAATTATCACACTTGGAAGTCTCGCATGACGAGGCTTCTTAGGTCACAAGGGTTGTGGTCTTGTCTAGATGAGGTTCAACCTCAATTGCAACGTCTTTTTGATATTCTTCAGCATAGGAACAAGATGGATGAAGCTATGGGTTTGCTATCTTTGCATGTTTCAGACAGCCTTCTATTTCACCTTGATGCTTTGCTCACTCCTCGAGCCATTTGGTTGAAGTTTGAGACACTTTTTGGGACCATTAATGAGTTCTAAGCATTACAGATTGAGGTAGAGCTGACTTCACTATTACCTGATTCATTTCCCACTATTGAGGATTTTTTGACCAAGTTCAAAACAATCCGCACTATTTTACAAGGTTGTGGCAAGAATAAGTTAGACACAAAGTGCATTTACTTGATCCTTTCAAAGCTTCATGGTCCATTTCAGATATTTTCTTCTTCATTCTATTCCACCATGGATGGTCTAGGCACTTGTTTTACCATGCCTACCTTTGATGTGTTTTGTGAGTGTTTGTCTCATGAGCAGTCACACCTTTCTTAGATTGATATGCTCTCATGATCAAAGAACAAAGCATTGGTTGCTCAGTCATCTAAGGAGAAATAGAAGTAGAAACCAAAGCCTAAGAAATATTCTGTAGGCAGTGAGCATTCCTCCAAACCACTTCCTAAATCTAATTCTAAACCAACACTTAATGTGAAACCAGGGAAATATTCGAAGTCTGGTGAGTCTTCCTCCAAGACTAAGAAGAAATTAGGAGACACTTGCAGCTTCTATGGCAAGGAAGGACATCCAGTTTCTAGGTGTTGGAAATGGTCAGAGGCTTTAGAGGAAGCCCTACAACAGCATCACATCTCCTCACCTCAGTCATCTTCTCCTTCCATAGGGAAAAGTCATGCTCTCACTGCTCAAGCATCGACCTCTAGGTCCACTTGGATTTTAGATTCTGGTGCTTCTCACCATATGACTAACACTTAGCAGTTGGTCACTTCTCTTGCCTCTTATGGTACTTCACAGATTGTAGTGGGTGACTCTACACAGCTTTTAGTCTTGGGTTTAGGTTCTGTCTCTTTGGATGGGGGTACTCTAAAGGATGTTCTAGTTGTTCCTGACATCTCAACGAACCTCCTATCCATTTATCAGATTTTCCATTCTGGCTCTGGTAAGATAGTTGAGTTCTCACCACATCATGTGGTTGTTCGGGACCTCCATGACTTTGCTTTGGTTGTGGCTCTGGGTATGTTGATCTTACATCTTGTCTTTATAGATTTGATGGATTTGAGCCTTCTAAGGGTACATGATCATCTCTTATTGCACATGTAGATTTAGTGAGTAAGCTTTGGCATGAGTGTTTGGGCCATGTCAATTATAGATATCTTTAGCAGATGAGTACTCAAGCACTTGTTCTTGGTCTTCCACAGATTTACTGCAATGACGGTGTTTGTCATGGTTGTGTGCTTGGAAAGCATCACAAGGATCCCTTTCCAAAGGGAAGCATCACTCGTGCTTTGGCACCCTTGGAGTTGATTCATAGTGACCTCATGTCATTTCACACTCCTTTTTTTGGGGAAAGTATGTACTCACATTCATTGATGACTTCTCCAGATGCACATGGGTGTACTTTCTTAAGTACAAGTCTGATATCTTTGATTCCTTTCAAATCTTCAAGAAATTTGTAGAGAAGTAGTCTAGCCTTTCTATTCGGTAGATACATATAGATAATGGGGGAGAGTATGTGAATCAAGCTTTTAGAGATTTTTGCACTGAGCATGGTTTACAGCATCAGTTTATTGTTCCCTACACCCCTCAGCAGAATGGTGTCGCTGAGAGAAAGAACAAGACTTTACGGTAGATGGTTAATTGTATGATTCAGTCTTGGTCCATGGATCCATCTTGTTGGGCTTAGGCAGTTAATTGTGCCAAGTATATTTAGAATCAGATGCCTCACAAGGTGATTCAACATATGACTCCTGAGGAGGCTTGGTCTCATGACAAGCCTGATGTTTCATCATTTCAAATATTTGGTAGTGAGGCATGGGCCTTTATTCTTGATGCTCAAAGGAGAGCCATGGAGTGGAAGAGTCAACCCCTCATTTTTGTCAGCTACTATGAGGATATTAAGGCATATAGATTATTTGATCTTGATTCTAGAGAGGTCCTATTTCAACAGGATGTCTAGTTTGATGATCACCTTCCCACAGTGGATACCCTGTCTCCAATGTCTACTTCACTACCTACTCCTCTCACTGCAGCTCTTCAGGATTATGTTGAGGCTGATTCTAATGAGGATGCTGATGATCCCCCTTCTCCACCTCCTCTTGCTCCACCTCAGATACCCAAATGGGCTCACTTTACTATTGAGGTAGCAGGATCTATGGCAGGTGATCCTTTAGATACTCATCACACCTGTTCTTATACTATGGGTTCTAGTATTTTGAGTCATGCTCTTTCAGAGGATCCTCAAAATTTTTTAGAGGCAACTGGTCACCCTAAGTGGGATAGTGCTATGGAGGAGGAGTATTCTTCTTTGATGCGGAATAGTACTAGGATCTTTGTCCTCTTCCTAAGGGCAGAAAGATGGTTTGGTGTAGATGGTTATATTGCACCAAGTATGTTGTTGATGGTTCTATTGATGAGTACAAAGCACATCTTGTTGCAAGGGGTTTCTCATAGGTTGAGGGTATTGATTACTCTGAGAAATTTTCCCCTATTGCCAAGATGAATTCTATTTGCTTTGTACTATCACTTGCAGCTTCTAGGGTCTAGTCCATTTATCAGATGGATGTGAAGAGTGCATTCTTGCATGGTGACCTACAGGAGGAGATCTATATGGAGCAGCCTCAGGGATTTGTTCAAGATGCTTTTTTGGTTTGAAAACTTCGACATTCATTATATGGTCTCAAATAGGCCCCTAGGGCTTGGTATGAGAAGATGGACTCTTTTTTGCTCTCCACTGGTTTCACATGCTGTCATTCTGATCCTATAGTCTATATTCAAAATATTGAGGGTGAGATCCTGATTCTTGTGCTATATCTTGATGATCTTGTCATCACCATTAGCTCATCCTCTATGATTCAACATGCTCGACAAGCTTTGATGGAGCAGTTTTAGATGACAGATCTCGGTCTTCTGCACTATTTTCTTGGTCTTTAGGTGATTCAATCCTCTAATGGGATATCCATTCATTAGCAGAAGTATGCTCTTGATATGCTTCAGTGCTTTGGCATGCTTGATTGCAAGCCTACCCCCACACCTTTTCAATCAGGGGTTGTTTTGACTACTACTTGCCCCACTCCTTTAGTAGATTCTACATTTTACAGGTAGTTGGTTGGCAGTTTGTTGCACCTGACTCACACTCATCCTGATCTTTCCTTTGCGGTTGGCCTTATCTCTCGATTCTCCCATGATCCTCATGAGAGTCACTGGAAAGTTGCCAAACATATTTTGAGGTACATTCAGGGCACCCTTTCTTATAGCATTCACTACACATTAGGGGATCCTCACATTGTTGGCTACACTGACTCAAATTGGGCTAGTGATGTGAATGATTGGAAGTCTACTTCTCACTTTTTTTTCTATCTTGGCTCTAGTCCTATCACATGGTGTTACAAGAAGTAGACTGCTCATGCATTATCATCTACAAAGGCTGAGTACCAAGCTATTGTGCTAGCTAGTTAGGAGATTTTATGGCTTTGACAGTTGATGACTGAGTTTTGTTTTCCTCCTGATAGTACCACTATTCTTTGGTGTGACAATCAAAGTGCTATACACATTTCTCGCAACCTGGTGGAGCATCAGCAGATGAAGCACATTGAGCTTCATATTCATTTCATCAGACAGTTGATTTAGGATGGTTCTCTCATCTTGGAGTATATTCCCACTGCCGAGCAGGTTGCTGACATCTTCACGAAGCCTTTTGCATCTTTGCGCTATCTTCATTTGCATTCTATGCTTGGGGTGAAGGAGGTTGTCCTTGGGGGGTCTTCATGATGCCTTCCTTCCTTCATGTTTCTTTCTGCATGTTCTTCTATCTCTTTTTGGAGAGGAGTTTTTCCCATTGGGTTTTCTCCTTTTTTTCTCCATTTCATAGAGATTTCCTTGTACTTGGGTCTTTGATCTAGCCTTGTTGCCAGGACCCTTTGTTCTTTTCTTTCTGTAGCTTCTTCTAGGTTTTAGCTTCTTCCTAAGTCTAGCTTAAAGGGGGGTGTTAGAGTAATTGGTTATTTACTTGATTAATTAAACAATATTTGGTTAATTAATTAAGTTACCTTTTATCTCTTTTTCACTTAAGCTAACTTTAGGTGTATAATAATTAATTATTTTAATAATTATTAATGTGCAAGCCTAGGGTTTTCCTTTCTAGGTTTTTTTTTCCTATATAAGGTTGTAATCCTTTCTTTTGTAAATTAACTCTTTTACATTGGCAATATTGGGCTCTATATTTTCTGAGCATTTTTTTCTATGTTGTTTCTTTGCATCTCCCTTGTAACAAGTGTTTTAGCTTGCAAATATCTTTCTTATCCTTTAATATTGTTTTAAAATATTTTAGATATAAGTAGAGGACTCATGTCCCAATGTGATGCATATTTTTTTGTAAGTTTTTCCAAGTAAATAATCAATTATAAATTTTTTATTACAACTTTTAAAAAATATAAAAAACTTGTATGTTTGATCACCTTAACTTGGTCAAAAATTCATGAAATTCAATTTTTTTTTTAATCCTATAGTATGCGAAGCATAGAATGTGACACATGTTTTACATTTAAAAAATGTGATACTGTTTGAAAGCTATAGATGTTTTTCAATCAGCCTATCAATCGAGACTTTAGTCATAATTCAAATAGAAAATGAATAATAATAATTTATTAAATTCAAAGTCAAGCATAATTTATATTGGTGGAAAGATGAGAATCTCCTTTAAAAATTCTTTTTGTTCAATCAATTTTGGGTAAAAAAAAAATGTCAGCCACATACCCATCATATCACCACTTTGTGGCCCATCAAGATCCTGCACATACCCATTCATTTGTTATTTATAAGTATTGTCATCAATAAGTCCTTGAAGAGAAATTCTTAATAAAGGGATCTCTAACTCGAAGTGTATTATTTTCTCAATACAATAGACAAGGTTATAAGAAGTGTTCCCAGTTGATGTTTTAATACTAGCATGATAAGCTCATAATGGATATGTCAACCATGTGTGCTAATCCTTATTATGTTTTCTTAATATTTTCCTTAATATTTCTTCAAGAGTCTTTTTGGTTTATTCAACTTAGCCATTAGATTGCAGGTAGTAGGGTGTTGAAAATAGATGTTCAATGTGAAATGTTTCAAAGAACTTGTTCATGTCATTATTATTAAATGGTGTTCCATTTTCTAAAACTAACACAGAATGAAGTTCAAAATGAACAATAATATGTTCCAATATGAAACAACATATTACATCAATAGTTGTTGAATTAAGTGGAATGGCTTCTATCCATTTCATGAAATAGTATGTTGTAGTAATTATGAATGTGTGTCTAATGGAGGAAGGTGGTTAAATTTTTCCAAAGAGATGCAAACCCCATATCGAGAATGGAAAAATAGGAACTTGGTGTGCCATAGAAAAATGTCCCCTTGTCATCTTCATGGCCTTTTAGGTCTTGTTTCATGGTGTTTGATCTATTTTGCTTTGATTTTATGATGTAACATGGCTTGAACATGCATATTTAGGTACTAAAATTTAAATAATGACATCTTGTGAAGGTGTTGTGAAGTGTTTTGAAACATTTCTACATTCTTCCAGACTCTATTTAATATAATTCACCTAAAAATCATCTTCTTACACATCATCAAGTCTTATTTTGAAGTGTTGTAAAGTCTTGTAACAAGATTTCACACTTTTCTAGGCACAACTTCACTATTTATCCCTTTCTTATGACTTATTTGACCCCTTTATGCCCCCATATGCTTTAATTAAGTGTATTTTTTATTGTAAGCCCAATAAACAACATTAAATGCAACTTAATTACCGACAACTATTTTCAAGTCCTAGGTGGGACCCATTCGCCATGGGTGATGAATGAGACCCCCTTTGGCTCCAAATTCAAAATATTTTAAATTTCCTTTCAAGATTTTATTGAAAAACACTTGATGTCAACCTGTGATGAGGTATGAATGGTTACTAAGGCACAAGATTGTATAAATAAGGGATTTTCACCTCATTTTAAACCCCCTACAATCTCTTAAAATATTGCACAAAAATCTTCAATCATTGAAGCATCTTACAACATTTCTTCAAGTATTATTCAAGCATTTTGGAGCATCCATTGACATTACTTCAGACTTGCATCATCAAGGGTTTGGTAAGTTGATAGCATTGCATGTTTTTAATTTATTATTCTCTTGCATTTGATTATTTTATTAAGGGTTTGTTTACCAAAAGTTGGGTTTGACCAAGACAAACCCCTATTTGCTAACTCCCAACCATTTTTCCCCTCTTGCATGTGTGTTTGTAGAATTTTGTGTGTAGATTTAACAAGCTTTTAGGTGTTGAAAAGTTGAGAACAAGTCAACTAGGTGCTTCAAGTACACTCATTTATATTTCAATATTGGTGAAGGTTTTATGTCTGCTTCCTACAAAATTGACTTCAGCAACCCAACAAGTAGATATTTCCAGATTTGGTGTTGCATAGTTGTCTCTTGATTTTCTAGAATTTTGGGAGAGGACTGATTCACCACTAGTGGTGAATGAGTACCACCTTAGGACTAAAAATCTAAATTTTGTCAGATTTCAGATCTTGGCAGTTAGAAACTAGCTTCCAACACTTTTTCACTAGGAGGACTAGTTTTTCACCCTGGGAAAATGAGTCTCGCTATGAAATTTTAGTAATTCTAGTCACCATTCACAATATTCCATATTCATGAAACATTACCTAGGTGCACTTTGTTTCATCTTATTTCTTTATATTCTACATTATTTCTTCATTTAGTTCATTGTTTGCATATCACACAGTGTTTTCAAACATAACATAGATCTTAGTTTTCCATTCATATGCATTCATTTAGATCCTTCAATTGCATTTATATTACTTCATTCATCTTATACAACATCCTAGATAACATAATTTGAATGAGCCATATAGCATTTTTACCTCTCCTTTTAGGTCAAAAACCTTAGAAGAGTTAGAGAAGTCCTAAGAGCCAAAAATTGATGGTTCACTTGGGAATGAAGCTGAGAAGTAGAAGTATGAATCAAATTTCTATGTTATTGAAACTTGTGACATTTCTTAATGTATTCAAAAAATCTTGTTCCATATGTCCAATAATATCCTATGCGGATTAGCTTTTCAACTAATGATCTTCCTCGAAAATGGCCTCCACAAGCCCCTGCATGAGCTTTTGCAAGTGCTATCAAGATTTTCGATTATTTAAGGCATATATGTAATATACCATAAAATTACCTTTGATACAACATTCTAGAAATAATTATATATCTAGATGTGAGTTTTCGAAGGAGGGCTCAAGTATTCTTAGTTGTGAGCTAAGGAAAGGTACCTTCTTTTGAATAATTAAATATCAATGTATACCATTCACTAGAGCTTTCCATGATGGTTGATAATAGTTATTTGACCGTATATTTGATTGATGGTTTCATAATTGTATGGACAATAAATGAGAAATATTTTGAAGGATCTTGGGGAGATATCAGGGAAGCCACACTTGCCATTGCATCCACATGCCAATTTTCTTTTCGTGGGATGTTATCAATGGTATATGAATCAAAGTGTTTAACAAGGTCAATGTGAGATCCTTGTATTTTGATAATTTATCATGATTTTCTTGATACATTCTGTGTATTTTCTTTATGAGGGTATGTGCAAAATCATGATGGGCCAAAAAGTGGTGATAAAAATAAATGTTAATGCATTACAGTTTGTAAATGAAATTTTATTAAGATAGTTTATTTTGATCCAAGGATTATCATTATTGTCTTGTGATGGCAATTGGATTTAGGAAATCCTGGTGTTAGTTAAATAATTGTATGAATTGCATTTAAAGTTGACTATTCTTTTGATCATGATTGTTGGGACAAATTGCGGTTAATTGTGAATATAAGTCCTCCAGATGTAATTTCTTGAAAGGGAGTTGTTTTTATGATGGTTTCATATTTTGAATAAACTAGGGTACTGCACATGGTTTTATTCGGATTAGACACCTAGTTTTATGAATAGGTAGTGATGTCTATTGTTATATTGTTGTTTCTTTGATGATTGTTTTATGTGCACCTTGTCTACCCTTAGTTAGTGGAATTAGTTATCCTTGTGTTATTATTAGGGGAGTGGCTCTTATGAGGGCCGACACACAAAGTGGTGCCAAGGTAACTCATGTAGAGTTAGTTAATCAGTGAACACTAAATCAACATCTTAGGTAGTCTAAAATATTTAACTGGATTAATTATGCCTCACTCATGGACTGAATGGCTAGTACAGACTTGGGGATGAGTCAAGAAGGCCTGGAATGGAAATATTGATATCTAGTCAATATGAAAGATATTTGATTCCGCAACAGATTACATGTGGGGCCGGGTTTCATAAGAGGTTACCAAGGTAACCCAAGATGGGGGCGAAAACTTAGGAAGATTCTCTTGGGTAACCTATGCAACTTTGTGATGACACTCCACCTATAGTAGCAGTATCTTTGTGAACTTGTGTATTTGATCTTTCAGTTCTAGAAGCAATGTAACCATTAAGTTAATTTTTTACTTGTATAGTTTTGTTTATAGTTTTGTCTATCTAGGGTATGTAGGTTATGTCTAGGGAACCATTTTGCTATCTCCTAGCACAAGGGGTGGGCCTACGGGTACCACTTGGTTGGGTGGAACTTGCACCTTACACTGTTGAGTCCCTAGTTCATGTTCGTGGCAACAACTACTTCTTGGATGGAGAGCTCGTATGTGGAGATGTACTTTCTCATATTTATCATATGTATCAATGAAAAACTTATTTATGTATCACTCCTCAAATTTAATCAGGGAGAATTTTTGTAACATGTAATTGTACTTTTATATGACCTACCTCATTTGGAAATGAGTATTGTAAATGTTATTATAAATGCAATGTAAGAAAGAATCATATTTGTTCTTTATATCTTTAATGATGTAATTTGTTTGTTAATGAATGTATGCTCTTAAGTTTATGAGAAATAAACACATGCTATGTTAATTACTATTGTCATCTATGGGATTTACATGTAGTGTGTCGTCTGTATCTTAGGGAATGATTGCATTAGTGAAGTTAATGTTTACACTTTTTTTTTTTTAAATATTACACTATTGTAGTCAATGCAACATTCTTTAGGTTACGAGATGGAGCATTACAGATTGGTATCAGAGCAAAGGTTCTAACACTAGATGCTCTAGGTAATTGTGAGCCCATTAGGTTGACCTAGATGTTAGTCTAGGTGGTAATGGTTTCTGTTAGGCTTTTCTATTTTGTATCTGAGACTTTTTTTTGTTTTTGTGTAGGAACATGCCTAGACATGGTGGTAGAGGTCGAGGTGGAGGCTGTGGTCTGAACACTCAGGTTACTCCCCCTCAAAACTCTCATGTGAGTGAGCATTCTGAATAGTTGGGACCTCAATTGGAATAGACAAGTGGGGAATGAATTTAGGTTCAGCCAAAGGTTGAGGGAGCACTGTTGCATCCCTTATTGGAAGAGGTACTTGCTAGACTTGGTCCAAGGTAGGAAGTTGATCAGGAGGTGGTTAGGGAATGTGATAGATCTCGTAGGAGGATAGTTAGTACTACAGAGGAGGATGCCATAGTTGTAGAACATATGAGGGATTTGTTGAGGGCACGCCCTCCTACATTTCATGGCATAGGTGGTGGTCTAGAAGTAGAGACCTAGTTATTAGACTTGGGTAGATGTTTTTCTATGCACCCATATGGTAGGAACACCTGAGCTAGATGTGCCATCATGCATCTGAGAGGTTTTTCATCTATTTGGTGGTGTTTGGAGGAGTAGAAGCTCCATCTGGAGATTAGGTCAGTTTCTTGGGAAATGTTCTTAGAAAGATTTAGAGCATGTTTCCTAATTGAACATTGGAGGCAATGACGAGCTTATGAGTTTCACGATTTGCATTAGATGGCTTTATCTATTGAGCAGTATGAGTGCATATTTTATGAGCTCAAACAATATGTAGGAATTGGTGATGTTGAGGTGATGTTGGTGCAACATTTTATCAGGGGTTTGAATGCCCATATTAGTGAAATTAGATTCTTCAAACCAAAGACTATGGAGGTTGTAGTTGAGAAAGCATGTATTGTGGAGGAGAATCTAACTCTAGCATTGGATGGACATACAAGTGTCCAGATAGGTAGTGCACCTATAGCAGGTTTTGGTCCACTAGGTAGTTAGATACAAACAGGAGGGTTCTCTAGGAACCAACAAACACCCATTAAGGGTGGATAGCAGCAGCAGCATAATCCATAGAAGAATAAGAATACTCAGCCTTAGTAGGGTAATAGTTTTTGGTCTCAACATGGTGGTGGTTGGATTCAGAATGAGAGAGATCAAAGTTGGTAGCAAGTTCAACATGATCATTTTGATTAGTCTGCACAGATTTCTTAGTTTTCAGTTAGTGGAGGTAGTTTTCCATGGTCTAGTGTACCTCCAAGTGATAGAGGATTCAGAAGGAGTATAGAATATCTTACTTGTGGCCAAGAGGGTCACATTGTGTATTAGTTTCATCAGAAAGGCACTTCTGGGTTCAGTCAGAGACCAGTGGCTTCAGAGTTGATGGTAGGAGATGTAGGCAGATCGCTTAGGGTGTTTACTGTGGTGGATAACCACTATGTCGAGCACCAGGGTGTAGTTGGAGAGGTTTCTGGTGGAGGACTAGCATCATTCTTTGGAAATCATGCATGTCCTTCAATGTCAGGAGTTGATCCTTAGGGGTCGAGATGTTGACTGGGTATAGATCTAGTGGGAATCCTAGTGACAAGTCTTCGATTTCTTGGGAGGACATATTCTAGATGTATGTGTTATCTATTTTCTGTTCAGAGGCTTTTAGGAGTAAGCCTGATCATAGGAGGGAGGATGTAGTACCCCTCCATTTTGCATATGTTTTTTGACAGTATGTTTCACTTTGATAGGCCCCAGTACTCTATTTTGATGTATTGATCATTGACATTAGAGCGGTGGTGGATTTATTTTGTGATGTGATGATACATTGTTTGATGGTGATTATTTCTGACATGCTTTATGTTAGCATAGATGTTTACTTGATATTTTATTACTATATATGCTTATGGTAGATTAATTGTTATTTATTTTGTTAGTTTGATGTGATATTGTATTGGTGAGGAGAACGGAGTTGCATCACTCGCTTGGGAGTACCTTGTGATTTCTGCAATTTTCTCCTTACAGTGTGTTTGAATCATGGATTATATATATGTATGTTATATGTTTGATTGCAGTATTGTAGGTACATGCCATCAAATCCACCTAGTTTCACAGGTCTAAGCGTGTCCAGACTCAATGGTAATGTTTATTAGGAGATAGTAATGAGGTTTTTCCTAGTCTAGCCTCAAACCTAGTCATAGTATGTCGTTAGTTTAGGTCTGGTATGTTTGGTTGTCACGTCTAAGTTTACCTTGTTATTTGTTATGTAAGGTTGATTTTTTGAATTTAATGTTAGATGAATGTTCTTTATAATTTAGTGCTTATTTAATTAATTTTAAATATTGTAGTTAAATCTTCATATTTTATTAATTAATTAAATTAGTTTATTGGTAAAATAATTTAATCATTGTGATTAAAGTTATTTTATTAAATAAATAAATTAATTGATTAAAGTTTCTATTATTTAATGAATAGATTAAATATTCTTTAAATGCTTTTGTGTGAAATGGAATTTTAAATATGTATTAAAATAAAAATGAAATTAATTTTGAATTCTTAAATTCAATAAAATAAAATAAATTCTTGATAATTGTTAGAAGAAAATATCCTTGAGTTTGTTAGAAGATATTTTCTTAATTTTCCATGTGTCTTAGTAAAATTAAATGCAAATTCTTGTTGAGGATTTTCTTGAAGAGAATATTGCTAGATTTGGAAAAGGCAAGAAGGCAATTCACGGAAAAGAAAAGGAATAGAGTATTTGCTGGAAAAATTGTGATTTTTGTTTTTGGGGGTTTTGATTTAAAATTTTTGGAAGAAGATCTCTGGTTTATATTTGTTCAGTAATTTGCATTCTCTTGGAAAGTGGAGATTTTAAAAGGGCTTTGGAAGTTGCATGTAGCAGGAAAAAATTTCCTTCAACTGCCAATTCTTCAAGCTATAGGAATACAGGTTCTTTACTATCTATTTATTTAGTCTTGTGATTTAAAAGATTTAAATTTGTAGAAGTTTTGTTAATTTGTAAAATTAAAAGATTGCCTATAGAAGAAATAATTTTGATTGAAGCTTCTGTTCTTCTCGGTAAAATATTATGTAGAAAATTTGTTACCTCTTTGTGTTAAATTTCAAAGCAAAATCTTATAGTAAAATTAGAGAGCAACACAAAAGGCTATAATTCGAGGAAACATAAACCTCTGGGAATAATTTTGTTAAAGATTCCCTGTAGAAAATAATTTGAGGATTTAGATTGTGAACAAAACCTTCTTTATGAAAATTGATAAATTGAAAACCTCTATATTATTTTATTTAAAATCTTCCTATAAAAAAAAATCTTTGTTAAAATTTTCTCTTCTTGAGCAATCTGCTTGATTTATTGTTTATATATATATATATATATTTAAAAAAATATATATACATATTTACGCCTGTAGTTATATAACTTATACATTTGAAATCATGTATAATACTCAAATAAATTTTATTAAAAATAATTTTTTCTAAAGAATCACCGTACAGGTGAAATTGGGGCTTTAAATTTAAAAATGGACTGAAATCCATATGGAAGAAGTTAGAAAAACGTAGGTTAATATTCGTTTATTTTAGATTAAAATATATATATTTTATTTAGGAAGTATGCAAGGGGGAGGCGCAGGGGCTGCCCCCACAATCACCCATGAAGGGCAATGACTATGGAGGCAGCCAACGCTATCCATATAGGCAGTGCTCAGGCTGCCAACACAGCCATGACCCTTAAGGGCCGGCTGTGCATACAACCATCAAACCCTCAATATGGTTTTTGCTTTATGAATAATATTTTGAATTTTAATTAATACAAATTTTTCTTTATGTGAATTTTATTTTATATATATATATATAAGTTGGAAAATTTAATATATTTAATTTAATATAATTTGAAAGTTGTATATAAATACATTCTAAATGCAAATTATTTAAATGGAAGAATGAAATGAATAGTTTTTAAAATAAGATGTTTTGTAGCGAAAGATGAAAATTATTTAATTATTATTTGGAAATTGTGATAAACAAATAGATGTTAATGCATTATAGTTTGTAAATGAAATTGTATTAAGATAGTTTATTTTGATCCAAGGATTATCATTATTGTCTTATGATGGCAATTGGATTTAGGAAATCCTAGTGTTAGTTAAATAATTGTATGAATTGCATTTAAAGTTGAGTATTCTTTTGATCTTGATTGTTGGGACAAATTGGGGTTAATTGTGAATATAAGTCTTCCAAATGTAATTTCTTGAAAGGGAGTTGTTTTTATGATGGTTTCATATTTTGAATAAACTAGGGTAGTGCACATGGTTTTATTCGGATTAGACACCTGGTTTTATGAACATATAGTGATGTTTATTGTTATATTGTTGTTTATTTGATGATTGTTTTATGTGCACCTTTTCTACCCTTAGTTAGTGGAATTAGTTATCCTTGTGTTATTATTAGGGGAGTGGCTCTTTATGAGGGCTGACACACAAATTGGTACCAGGGTAACTTATGTAGAGTTAGTTAATCAGTGAAAACTAAATCAACATCTTAGGTAGTCTAAAATATTTCACTAAATTAATTATGCCTCTCTCATGGACTCAAGGGCTTGTACAGACTTAGGGATGAGTCGAGAAGGCCTGGAATGGAAAAATTGATATCTGGTCAATATGAAAGATATTCGATTCTGCAATAGATTACATGTGGGGCTGGGTTTCGTAAGAGGTTACCAAGGTAACCCAAGATGGGGGTCAAAACCTAGGAAGATTCTCCTGGGTAACCTATGCAGCTTTGTGATGACACTCTACCCATAGTAGCAGTATCTTTGTGAACTTGTGCATTTGATCTTTCAGTTCTGGAAGCAATTTAACCATTAAGTTAAGTTTGTACTTGTATAGTTTTTTCTATGGTTTTGACTATGTCTAGGGTATGTAGGTTGTGTCTAGGGAACCTTTTTACTATCTCCTAGCATGGGTGGTGGGCCTACGGGTACCACTTGGTTAGGTGGAACGTGCACCTTACACCGTTGAGTCCCCATTTCATGTTCGTGGAAATGAGTACTTCATGGATGGAGAGCTCATATGTGGAGATGTACTTTCTCATATTTATCAAATGTATCAGTGGAAAACTTATTTATGTATCACTCCTCAAATGTAATCGAGGAGAATTTTTGTAACATGTAATTGTACTTTTGTATGACCTACCTCATTTGGAAATGAGTATTGTAAATGTTATTATAAATGCAATGTAAGAAAGAATCATATTTGTTCTTTATATGTTTAATGATGTAATTTATTTGTTAATGAATGTATGCTCTTAAGTTTATGAGAAATAAACACATGCTATGTTAATTACTATTGTCATCTATGGGATTTACATGTAGTGTGTTGTTCGTATCTTAGGGAATGATTGCATTAGTGAAGTTAATGTTTACACTTTTAAAAAATAAATTATTACACTATTGTAGTCAATGCAACATTCTTTAGGTTACGAGACAGGGCATTACAAACATTTCCACATTCTGCTAGACTCTATTGAATATAATTCACCTAAAAATTATCCTTTACATATCGACAAGTCCTATTTTGAATTGTTGTAAAGTCTTGTAATAAAGGTTCACACTTTTCTAGGAATATTCCCCTTATCTATCCATTTCTTATGACTTATTTGACCCCTTTATGCCCTCATATGCTTTATTTAAGTGTATCTTTGAATATAATCCTGAAAAATAAAATTAAATGCAACTCAATTCTTGACACCTAGTTTCAAGCCCTAGGTGTGACCCATTCACCATGGGTGGCAAATGAGTCCCCATTAGCTCCAAAATTTAAAATATTTCAAATTTTCTTTCGGGTTTTATTGAAAATCACTTGATGTCAGCCTGTGATGAGGCATGAATGGTTACTAAGGCACAAGATGGCATTAATAAGTTTCTTTACATCCATTCTAACCCCCATTCATTCAAGCATTCACTGAAGCATTCATTCAAGTACTCTTTCAAGCATTTGAGCATCTTATATCATTTCATCAAGCAATATTCAAGCACTTTGAAGCATCCATTAACATTAATTCAGAATTACATCATCAAGGGTTTGGTAAGTTAATAGCATTGTATTTTGTTGATTTATTATTCTATTGCATTTCATTATTTTATTAAGGGTTCAAATACCAAAAGTGGGGTTTGACCAAGGCAAACCCCTATTTGGTAACCCTCAACCATTTCTCCCTTTGCATGTGTGTTTACAGACTTTTGTATGCAAATTTAACAAGTATTTAAGTGTTGAAAAGTGGAGAACAAGTCAACTAGGTGCTTCAAGTCAACTTATTCTTATTTCAAGCTTGGTGAAGGTTTTTTGTCCGTTTCCTACATAATTGACTTTGACAACCCAACAAGTAGATATTTCTAGATCTGGTGTTGCAAAGTTGTGTCCTTATTTTCTAGAAATTTGGGAGAGGATTGATTCACCACCAGTGGTGAATGAGACCCACCTAAGGACTGAAAATTTGATTTTTGTCATATTTTGGATCCTAACTATCAGAAACCTATTCTCGACACTTTTTCACCAAGAGGACTAATTCACCACCTTGGATGAATGAGTTCCACTGTGAAAATTTAGTAACATCATTTAGCATTCACAAAATTTAAGATTCATTAGATTTTTTCTAGGTACACTCTATTTTATCATATTTTCTTTTGTTCTACATTATTTTGTCATTTACTTCATTGTTTGCATATCACAACATTTGTGTTTTCAAGCATAGCATAAATCTTAATATTACATTCATATTTAGTCATTTAAATCATTCAATTGCATTTATATTATTTCATTTAGCATATAGACAGCATCTTGCATAACATAATTTGAGTGAACCCTTAACATTTTTGGATCTAATCTCTCTCCTTTTAGGTGAAAAATCCTATAAGAGTTAGAGAGTCCACTGGGTCCAAAAATCTATGATTCACCTCTATTATATCTCTATTCTTCTATTTGTTGTGCATCTTTGCTTGTTCTAAATTTTTTTTGTGTTCTCCTTTTGGGGACGATGTAAAGCGTAAAGATGGCCTATGTATCTTCCATGTTGACCCAAAAGGTCCTTATCTTTTTCTCTTTTTGTTTTTGTTTTCATT
>VDFB02024912.1:0-25142 GCA_007258455.2 Sequoia sempervirens
AAAATGTGGAAGTATAGACAAGACATATGAAAATGTGACATAATGCTTCAAATCAAGGCCGCATGAATTACTGGACAGACCTAGCATCCACAGCGCTGTTCAAAGTCAAAAATGACACAACTCATATATGAAGACTTAAAGACAGTGATCATTTATCCTGCAAAATATCCAAAATCATTAAAAACAATAGCCAACTATATTTCAGACTTCGCATTATATGGACAAGACAGGGCGCGCAAAGTTTCACAGAATCAACAATGTAACGAATTCAAATTGATATTAACTGCCTCTGCTTGATATTCAACGCTTCAAAAATTAGGAAAATGTTCATTCTAATGCTTTCAAATTCAAATACATTTCTTACCTCCTTGGCGCCCAATGGTATTACCAACCATTATCTGTAGCTTTCTGTCAGATTTTACAAGCAGATTTAGAGTAAGATAGCAATCATTAAGTATTGCGCCAAGAGATCTTTAAGTGGGATAGCACAAATCGCACCCTCCAATCTCACTTAAGGGTTACACAAATAGGACAGCCTGCAAGGCATTGAAAGAAGGGTCGAGCCTTCTTTTCTCATAACCCATCGTTGAAAGGTTGGAGCATAAAGTTTATAGCACTGCTCCAATGTGAGACCAAAAATTTTGGAGTTTTCACTGATTCCCTCTACGTCCACTGGTAAAGTGAAATAATATGTGAAAGGCTCGATATAAGCAAGGTCAGTAGGGATGAAAAATGCAACATATCAAACAGATCACTTAGAGACTTTCGCTTGAAATGTGGTAAGTTCGTTCTTCAGTAAGTCCAATTAGTTGTACAGATCTCCAAAATGTCTTTCTTTACTTCAAAGCAGAGTTTGAAAAATAAACGATCTTCCAAGTCTCATCAGATCACTATTTTCCTGCAAAGATTAGTGTTTCAATTGACTAGGAATAAAATATTCATCTGGTGGAGATTTTTTGCACAGCATCGGATTTTGTATGATCCAGATAGAAAATTAAGACTTCTCAGCTTAGCTTTGATTTTATGCTTGTCAGGTCAGAGATTTGAGCTCGGGGTTTGGCAGTGGATTGTATCTAAGGCTTGGTAGCTGAAATCTGGGCATTTGGGCATCTGAGCACTGGATTTTATGCAAGAATAAAGGAGCGCGCATTTTTCTTTAAGTCACTTTTTTTTTTTTTTGTTTTCTTTTTGAAAGCAGACAGAAGAGAAAATCTGATAGGAAAACTAATTCACCAGTGTAAAGACTCATTCAAAAAAAAAAAAAAAAAAAAACATTAGAAAGCACTTTGAACTTTAAAATAAAAAGGCACATCCATTCAGAAAGCACTTTAGTTTTAAAATAAAGAGCACATCTTTAGCTGAAATGAAAATCTAGAGGTGAATAGTCAATAATGCTTTAAATAGAATTCGAAGCTTGAACAAGACAAAGAGTCTATTGTTCTATTTAAACATATTGAAGTCACCAAATGTGAGTGTGATTTACTCCTCGTCCATCTTAGAAATTAAAGACTAATAAAATGAAATTAATGCAAACGGAGTTTCGGCCCTCCTTCTAGCGCCATTTTGTGGATGCTAAAATCTGCAAAATGTGATTAGAAAACTAACAATAAAACCTGCAGAATCATTAGTATTTCAACAACAAATCAAGATATTCAACATCCTTATGAAATAATACATCATGTTTAAAATGCGAACAAATGACAAAGGATCTAAAGCAAAAGCATAAGAAAACATGATGCAAACTATCTCATATTGGATTGGTGTCACATGTGCTAGTGACCCTTTCCCAATCCTTGATTGATAAGCTTAGATGATGATGATAAGATGGAAATGATGAGCAAAATTAGTTCTCAAGGAGAGTAACTTTGCATATGATTTTTGGATGAAATTGTGGAGATGATGGATTTGTGAAGAGATTGTGAAGGATTTGTGAAGGATTTGCTTGAGGATGATGCTTGTATTTAAAGATTTTCAAAATGTTGAATGTTGAAGAGGGACCAATGTGGGATCAAAATCAAGCCAATGAATTGAGGACACTTGTCATCATGTGATTAGTTAATGTGTGTGCAAGATTTGGGAAGAGTGCCCAAGAGGGGGAAATTTTGAATTCAAATTTGCAATAAATTTTGAGAGGGGGACAAGAAAGAAGAGCAATAAATGCCCTGTTTGACTTGTCATGGTTGAGAGAAAATGATGTTTTAATAAATCAATAAAATTGATTTATTGTGCAAGTGGCTAGGTCTAGATAATGCAAGTGGGATGTGATTAATATTAGATTAGGATTAGATTAATTTAATGATGATTATGCTGATTTAATGCTGATTAACTGATTTGACTTTTTGGACTTTGGAAAATGATTTAAGATTTGATTTAAATGGCTTTTTTATTTTAAATAACCTTAGGCAATGAGATTATTTAAATGGATGAAGGTGATGAATGGATCTAATGCAAATGTCTAGTTTAATTGATAAATGATCCTGATCGAATGCATAATGTAAAATTTGCATGTCTACACCACCCAATGATGATTTAATGCAAGGCCTATCTTGTTTCAGAAAAACAATGAAGATTTCTAGTACTAACATCCATGTCTTTATATTACTTTTCATCTTTTTCGCACTAACATTTCTTCTTTCTTGGACTATGATAGAGTCCTGTGACACACAAAAAAAAAAATCATCATGCATATGCATTCATGGTAGGAACATCATTTAGACATTGTCATACATATATAAATAGTAAATCATACATATATATTGCATTTGATAAACACAAAAATATACATATCCATTGCATCTATGAATCCATAACATAACATGCATTCATCATCATAAACTATATATCATTCACATGGCATTGTAAATACATAAATCACATTGCATATCATAACCATAAATGTATACATGGCATCCATAGATACCATAAAAGTAAATGCATACATCGTCATATAGAATCAACATAATATCATAAGCTGCATTAATATCAAAAAGTAAATACTAGCATCTATAACACATGCATATATCAAATAGAAGACTGCATTATCATAAATAGAACTGCATATCATATAAATTGCCACCAAAATCATACATATATATATATATATATATATCCCTCAAAAAAGTTTCACAACACAATGTCAAATGTATATCTCAAAAATGAAGCCCACAGGCTCTATGATCAAAATACAATGTCTATAAATAAATATCAAAACATGTCCCTAGCCGAAACTCCCACTACTCCAATGTGGAGAATGTGGAGGTGACTGATGGTGAGATCCTGATGATCTTTGTGTAGAAGGATACCTATCATATGGTCCTATCCTAGGAGGTCCTACAACACCCTCTATGCTCTAAGTCCTACTATGTGACTCACTCAATGACTTGTTGTTGTGTTCCTTTGTATAATTGGGAGCCCATCTCTTAGGAGGTACCTCCCACTCATATAAGTCCCTATAATACCTCTCTTGATCACTAGCTCTAACTAGATCAGAAGCGAAAGTAGTAGTTGGTCCAGTATAGAGAGCCCTCAACTCCACAAATCTCTGATCGGTCTCCTATCTCTGAGCTACTATTTGATCCCTATCCAAGTAGGATTTTTCTCTCTCCATTTAAATTGAGTCCCTCTTCATTTTCATCACTCTCAGCCACTCCTCCAAGGACTCTACTCTGGCTTGCAAATTAGCTAATCGTTGATCAATAAAACCTGACTCCTCTTGTTGTGGCCTCTCCCCCACCTCAATATCCTAATCCTCTATGATCTTGTCTTGTAGCTCCTGCTCTTGATCACCCATCGCCTCCTCCTCATCATCATCCTGGTATCCTGCAAGCATACCAAGAGCAACTATCTCCTCCACCTCCTCCTTTGCGTGCTCCTCCTCCTTTGTGTGCTCCTCACCAACATCCTCCTTTATGGCATGCTCTCCACCAACCCCACCACCAATATCCCCCTCTCCTCCACCAACCTCTAGCATATGACATCTTCTCCCTCTTCCTCCTTTCGGAAGGGTGATAAATGTGGGCATCAGCCTCTGCAACCTCATCGGCCCTGACCACCACCCCTTTGACCACCACCCCTCTGACTTCCACCCCTCCCACCACCACCTCTCCTACCACCACACTTGCCCTAAGGTCCTGTCCCATGCCACTCCATAGGTGTGTCCTGATAAGGATCTGTAAATGGCACTTGCCTATGACCTTCCCACCATGTATCATAAGCAATTATAGTCCCAAGATCTGTTTCTCCACCCCTCCATCCACACGAAACAGGCTATAAAGTATCAATATTGGCCTTTTTTGTAGCAATAGTAATTTGTGGTCCCCATAGAGGAACCTCCCTAGAAGATCGAAAAAACTTTGCTTGGCCTCATGGCTCATGCTGAACCTCATCAAACTATTTGAGGACCCTATCTAGTAGGTGTCTCTCAATGATGTGTACCCTAGAAAATGTCCTCCCAATTAGGTAATGTGTCTATCTGTAGAAGGGCAGGTGTCGATCCTCATCATACCATCATGCACAATCCATGTATGGCCTCCATATAAATTGTACCATGGTATCAATAGCATGTTGATAATACCTTGTATCTCCTACATGTGTCTAGGAAATGGCCCTTGCATATCAGAAAGCATAAGGAGCTCCATGATCTAACTCAATATTAATAGGTGGGTGGAATATAGCAATGTTCTCTCAAGCCTATATCATAAGCAAAGTGGTACCGCAGCTCATCGACTATGCCTCCCTATAGGCTATAGCGTGTAAATGGAAATATAACATAGCAAGCAAACAAGGGCCCCATGCATACATGGCCTATCACTCTACCATACCAAATAACATCTCGCCCCATCCCATAGGAAATTCATGACTCCAATGGTTAGGTAAAACTATCACCCCAATCAATGTGCATAACATACAATCTATCCGCTCAAACGTATTGGCCAAGACATGCCATCTAATCTCATAGTGCTTGTATAGGAGTGAATTTGCACCCCATGTGTAATTTTCCCTATTTTCCTTCTCCACTTTAGAAAACCAAGTTTAGAGTCTTAATTCCACCTAAGCCCATTGCTTGCATCCCACTTGAAGCCTATTTTGAGCATCAATGGAAGTGTTTCTATTAGGGATGCCCACGCAGTGAGCAGACATCAACATGGTGCGCTTATGCTCCTGGTAGATTCCTATGGCTAAACCTACAAAGGCATTACACTTCTCATTAGGAGTCCATTTGTAATGCCCCCTTTGGCTAACCAACCCAAATATGGTGATTTCTTTCATTCCTCCTTCAAATTTACTTTTGAACAAGCATTCCAATCCTCTAAACATTCAATCTAGCGTTTGCACAACTTCAAGCACTCATTGTATCACTTCACAAGATCACTTTCACTCACTCCAAGCATACAAGATCTCCATTGCATCAAACGCAACACTCTATCACTTTGGTAAAACAAGTTGGGAATGAAACACCATTATAACAAAGGCTCAAGTACTCTCATTTTCTCCCCCAAGGAGCCTTGAGTGCTCTTGGTGGAGGTGGTAAGCTTTCATTTCTTTCCTTTTATCACTTGGTTGAGTTAGCACTTTACTATTTTATAGTGCTTTTTTGTTGTTTATTACATTGTTCTCTTTATCTCACTTTCTTGGTTGTCTATGGAGGTGGAAACACCTAAATGGGGGTCTGACTGAGGTAGGCCCCTATACAACCACCCAAAATTTTCATCTCCTTTGTGTGTGTAGGTGAATGTTCTTTCGAGGAGCTAGCTAGAAAACGGGCTCTTCTACGAAATCATCTTTGTCACCCTAGGTTTGGTATATTTACTTTATCACCTTTGTTTATATTTCTCGCATTTCATAGTTTTATTTTTCTCTCTTAGAAGTTGCTAACTAGGCTACTAGCTCATTTTATGATAAGTTCATATTGTTTCTTCAGTCCTCTGGTCTTGTGGACTCCAACACATCTAAGAGACGTCAGCGTGCCACACTGTCATCTCGGAACTGCGCTCTCATCCTATGATAGAGAGCTATCTAACATACATTATTAAGCTTGAAAACTACCTCACCTATTCCCGCTTTGAATCTTGGGATTGTAGAGTGGTTGTTGGACTCCATCGTCCTCATCATTCTCATCCTCATATCCTAAACATCCCACTAAGCTGAGGTAAGTTAGGGCAACCTCCCGCATCTTGGCCCTCCATGACCTGGGGCCTTGCACGTGGAGGTCCCCCTACCTTACATTTTGTTGAACCTGACATGAACCATTTTGGTTCCCTTTTTGTGATATTGATAGTTCCTTTCCTCGTACTCTAGGAGTGTTGTAGGTGTGAGTGTTGTAAGGTTGTGGCCTTGCAACCCAACTTGCGACCCCTAATTGGCGTAGTTTGAAGGTTCCAAAGGTATTGCATAATGAAACCTTAGTTGGGTCACTATCTTATCCTTGTGCCTTTAGGGACTCTTCAAAAGCATTGTCTAGCATGTGTGATGGCCTCCTTCTTGCATCAACCTATCCCCTCTACGTAGCTTGTGGACAGTGGTGTTGGCATAACCTTTACTTCATAGGACATGCTGATGGGTTTTAACAAAGAACCATCTCCTCTTTATATCCCCGTGCGGATCAATGGGAACATTGTATCAGGTGTTCTCATTGATCTGACATCACAAGTAAACATAATAACCAAGGAGATTATGTTGATCAACTTTTTACATAAATATGGGTATGATGCACCCATAAGTACTATCTGCACACATGACATGCTTTTTGCACCCGGGCCTTTAGGTAGTATCATTTTTTCAGTTCTGATAGGACCTAAATATATGAACCTCTTATTTGAAATCATCCCTGGGTCTGAGCTCTTTAGGGTGAAATTGGGTATCCCTTTGTTGGTGGCGATGTATGCGGTACCCTCTGTCATGCAAAAATGTCTAAAATTTATCCATAGGGGCTCCATGCACGTAATCCACAACACTAGTTATAGACGACCAGTTGCACATGGTAGCTACTCCTTAGAATACTCTTGGCCTACACCCGTTGGTCCTCTACCACCTAGGATAGACCTTCTACATCGAACGTATCAGAACTATAAGAAAGGGCATCTAAGGCCAAAAGTTAGATACCCTCCCTCGCCTTATGCTATTTCACATAGGGCTTGCTTAAAGGCTGACAACGATGCGTCTAAATCTTGAAAGAAGGAAGAAGAGAAGCAGTCCCATGACCCTCCTTCTTGCTCGTCCACTGGTCATTTAGGAACTTCTTCTTACTCTGCTATGGTACCATCAGGTTTTGCTCCTTATTTGCAGGAGAATCCTATAGTGCTTGCATGGTGAAAGCCTAAGCGTCCTACATTCGAACTTCTTGTTTTGTCAACGGAGCCTAGACCCATTTTCTATGATAGGAAGAAGGTCCCTCAAGGAGATCCCTCTTTGTCTTGACCTTTGTGGCCTCCTGCCGCTCCTACTCCTAAGGTACTAAACAGGAAGAGGCCTGCTGTCGAGGCTCTTGAGCCAACTCCTCCTACTTCTCCTCAACCCATTTCTCCACCAGAAACAACTATAGTGGATGTTCATATGGTTGAGTAGGAACCTTCTACTCTTTCACAGTCTCTGTCCTCCATCTTTAAGAGCTGAAGAAACCACCTTGTGCACAAACACAAGCATCGACAAAATGCTTTCTTAGCTGAGCAGGCTGCCTCACAAAGAAGGGAGGAAGAGATGATCGCCACTACTTCAAGGCCTCCTATAGTATCACCCTCTTCCCTCCCTTCTGCTTCACTCTAGTCTAGTTCTACACTATTTCCAACTTTCGCTACGAGTGAAAATACACCTAACCCCAAGGGGGTACAGGTGTTCATCGCTCCTTTGGTGGAGTTTCATTTGTTGATGTCTGTTCTAGATATCCAAACATTTTTTAAGCCTATGGATACGATTAATACTTTGGTTGTATCTGTTACAGTTCTTTCTTCCTCTTCCTTTGCACCCCTAGCCTTGTCTGTGGGGAGTTCATCTCCTCCAATGAAGAAAGAGGTGGAGATTGGTCCTTCTAGTAGCGAAGGGCATAAGAGGAGCCCACCTTCTTCACAAGGTGGCCTTGTGCTGACTTATTTTGTCTTGGTGATGGAACCAGTCCTAGCTTCCCCTGAATTCGTCACTACTCCTGAGTCACTCGGCAAGCCTAGTGATGAATCTTAGGTTTAGCCTGCCCCATCTTTTGAAGTTAGACATGACACTCCTATGGGGTGCATGTTTAACTCTATGGATGAAGTTCTAACCTTGTCAATGATCTTTGCAAAATGACTAACCTTGACTCCACAAGAGCTTGATGGAGAGGACCTTGAGGAGCCCACTTCCTTATCCCTTGTTGTGGGAGGTCCAAACACCCCTTCTCTTAATATCCCTCCACTATAGGCTCACCCTCCTTCCCCCTACGATGATTTGGAGTGGGAAGCGGATGGCCTCTTGGTTGATCAATGTTAGGAGGAGGCCTCTTCTTGATCTTGTGTGTGTGTGTTTGTGTTTTGTGATGTGTTCCCCCATGTTCATGCTATGTGTGCCTGGATGACCCTCATCGCCCCTTTTGGTGCTTGGATATAGGCATGATTTTTGTGCCATAAACCTTCTTCTATTTTTATCATCATTCTTCCATGTTTGTTCTTGATTTTTGATAAATTGGGGATGATGCAAATTGTTGGGATCATTTAGGCTTCCCTTCCATGTTGACCCAATTTTTTTATTTTTACCTTTTTTTCTCATGCATTCTTCATGATCTAGTTGGGGATTGATGATCTTTCACCTTGCACCACAGTTACCTATTATTTATATGAGCTCGAACAGATCTGACCCTGCTAAACTAGATCCCCCTGTGCTCTTCATTTGTGTTTTTTTCTACTTTGATTTCTCTTTATCTTTTTCTCTTATTTTCTTTAGTTGTCCCTCTCATGTGCGACAACTTTCTTTCTTCAACATTTCAATTTTCAGAAAATGCATTCATGGCCAATGGATCTTTTCTTGAAAATATACACAAACCTTTCTTCATAATCATATTCTCAACTTGGAACCCTAATAGAATGTGTTTCCTTCATAATGGGTTCGTTAAGAAAGGACTTGAAAAGCTTCCTCTGAAGTGGGAATAGCTTTGACATTCCCCTTGCATGGGGGAATATTCTTCCTTTCGAATTCCTTGATGAAGTGAACATCTTTCAAAATAATTCCTTGATGAAGGATCGATTCAAGAGAGAGAACTACTTTTTAACTGTGAATCCCTTTAGTGGACCTCCTCTTCACAATGGGTTCACAAGGGACCCCTTTGAAATTTTTCAAAATTGTCAACGGTCTACATGACTGTCCACTTACTTTCCTACATGGCTGCTTCCTGACTCTGTGGAGTCCACTTTCTCAGGTTTCCTCCATGCGAGAGATCTTGGGGGATACCTCCCTATAGGACTAAGAGCCTTTAGGGTGCTTTCTTAGGTTTCCTCCATATGATAGATCTTGGGGGTTGCCTTCCCTATAGGACTGAGAGCCTATGGGGTGCTTTCTTAGGTTTTCTTCATGCTTGAGTTTGTGGAGAATACCTTCCCTATGGGAATGAGAGCCTATGGGGTGCCTCCTTGGGTACTCTTCAAGCTTGATTTCATGGAGAATACCTTCCCTATAGGACTAAGAACCTGTATGGTGCTTCCTTTGGGTCTCCTCCATGCTAGAGTTCTTGGGGGACACCTTCCTTACATGACTAAGAACCTATACTTGGTGCTTTATTTCTTCAACTTCATAGTTCTAAGTAGCTATGGAGTCCTTTGCTTGCCCTGCACCTTCAGGTATGCCAGACCAAGCTCTGCTTCCTTGACAGTTCAGATATACATTTCTAACCTTACACTCTCCTTGATCTACTTTACTGAGCACTCATTAGTATTCATGCTCGCTAAAGTGGGGGAAAATGTATAGGAGTGAATTTAAACCCCATGTGTAAATTCCCCTTTTTTCTTTCTCCACTTTAGAAAACCAAGTTATGAGGCTTAATTCCATTAAGCCCACTACTTGTATCCCACTTGGCACCTGTTTTGATTGTTGGTGGAGGCATTTCTTTCGGGGATTCCTGTGCGGTGTGTAGACATCTATGTGGTGCATTTACGTCCCTAGCAGATTCATGTGGTTGAACCTACATAGGCATTACACTTCTCATTGGGAGTCAAGTTATAATGGCCCCTTCAGCCGATCGACCCGAATATGATCGTTTCTTTCATTTCTTCTTCAAATTTACTCCTTGAACAAGAATTGCAATCCTCTAAGCATTCAATCTGGCCTCTACACAACTTCAAGAACATATTCTATCACTTCACAAGCTCACTTTCACTCACTCCAAGCATACAAGCTCTCCATTGCAACAAACACAACACTCCATCACTTTGGTAGAACAAGTTGGGAACGAAACACCATTGCAGCATAGCCTCAAGTACTCTCATTTTCTCCCCCAAGCAGCCTTGAGCACTCTTGGTGGAGGTGGTAAGCTTCCCTTTCTTTCCTTATATCACTTGGTTGAGTTAGCACTTTACTATTTTGTAGTGCTTTTTTGCTCTTTATTACATTGTTCTCTTTATCTCACTTTCTTGGTTGTTCATGGAGGTGGAAACACCTAAATGGGGGTCTAACTAAGGCAAGCCCCTATACAACCACCCAACATTTTCCTCTCCTCTGTGTGTGTAGGTGAATGTGCTTTCAAGGAGCTAGTTGGAAATGGGCTCTTCTACAAAATCATCTTCATCACCCTAGCTTTGGTATATTTACTTTATCACCTTCATTTATAGTTCTCGCATTTCATAGTTTTATTTTTCTCTCTTAGAAGTTTCTAGCTAGGTTGTTAGCTCATTTTTTGATAAGTTCATATTGTGTTTTCAATCCTCTAGTGTTGTGAACTCTAGTGCACCTAAGAGATGTTGGTGTGTCGTGTTGTCATCTTAGAACTGTGCTCTTGTCCTTTGATAGAGAGCTATGTAAGACACAGTAGTGAGCTTGAAAACTAGCTTTCATAGCCCCACTTTGAATCATAGGATTGCAAAGTGGTTTCTAGACTCCATCATCCTCATGATTCTCATCCTCATATCTTAAACATCCCACTAGGCTAAGGTAAGTTAGGGCAGCCTTCCACATCTTGGCCCTCCATGACCTGGGGCCTTACATGTGGAGGTCCCCCTACCTTACAATGCTCTATGCCTAGCTGCCTAATATCATCATGCAGATAAAATTGAGACAACTCACTAAAACCTCTCTAGGTATGATGCAGGACTCTCTCATCCCTGATAGGAAACCTCAAAATCCTATAAACATCCTCTAAGGTGATAGTGGCCTCTCTTGTAGGAAAATGGAAAGAAGATGTCTCAAAATGCCAACGCTCACAAAGTGCAATAAATAAGCCTTGGTTTTCCCAAATGGTGGTCATGAAAGTAACATGATGCAATCCTAGGTTCCATATGAACTGTTTCTCAACCCTTCGTAGCTAGTCTCAAAACTCATATGTCAACAACCTCAACTCCCAGGTGTAAACTAGATTTAAAGTAACCTACTTAACACATTCCTTGTGTAAAAAAAAAATCAAATTTTTATAGCACAAAACTTCAAAAAATTTGACAGGAAAATGTGTCGTATTAAAACAAATGCATTACACAATTGCATATGCATCATTTAAACTCACAAATGCGTCACACAAATTCAAAAGTGTCATTTAACCAAGTAGCTGCATTACTACAATGAAAATGCATGAAATGAGAAAGCACACCCAAACTAGTCATGCATATGCATCACATTTTTACAAATGTGGTACATAGTAAAATAAATGATCAATCATGCAAATGCATGTCAAAATAGCAAATGTGTTGCATAATTCAAAATGTGCTACTGCCCTAACACACGGGACTTAAAACTACACATGCACTGCAAAAAAATGCAAATGCAATCATTCAACTTAAATTCCTAAACCACCCTAGATGTGTTTTTGCATATGTGTCATTCCACAGCTACATGCATCAGAAATGAATGCATATGTGTTGATTCAAAAGTGACACATTTAAAAATTAAACACTAATTGCCTAAAAATGCATGAAAATCAAAATTTCAAAAGATAGTTTTTGAGTACGTACTGGGGGTCCTACATTGACTGGATGTCTAAAGTTCCAAATGCGATATCTACGGTGCTATGTGTAGGGAATAGGTGATATTTTTGCAGAGAGCTCTAGAGCAAAAAATAAAATTTACAAACTTGAGAGGTGCAAATGAATTGATTTTCCACCCTATTTCTATTTATACCTAGGGTTTTTGAGGGGATTTTCTCAAACCTTGTGTACTGGGCACACTATTTTCCAACTTCCAATGACTATTTCACCTACCAAACTTCATTGAAACTCATTTCTTTTACCACCATTGAACTTTTGGCCATCAAATTAACTAATTGGGACAATTTTTGAATTTTTTGGAATTTTTCAAAAATTTGTCATTTTTCCTGAGGGAGCATACCCTTATCTATTATACACTAGTGTTGGAAACAAGAATCACTGAGAGGTGAGTGAATTAGTGTTCTACAAAAATTAACTTTATTATTTTGATCTTTAATCCACTTAGAACATTCAACCAAGAGTAATATGCAGAAACAGAAAGCAAAAAACAACACCATAACACAAGGATTTTTATGTGGAAACCCTATTAGAGGAAAAACCATGGTGGATGGCCAATCCACAATATAATATGAGGATATTCAAAAGAAGTTTACAATATCAGAATGCATTTTCATTCAGGCACACTGCCTAAAGCTCACTACTCAAAATGGGAAGGCACACTTCCTTACAGAGATTTGGATTAGATCCAAGAGAATGAACTAAAGAAATAGCATCTACAAATGCTTAATTATAGTTCTGGTTAGGCTCAGATGTCAATCTTTTGTCCTTCTAACTGATATTGATCTTCTACTCTAAATCACTTCACAAAATCTTTAGGTGCAAGTGAAATTGTGCATAAAATTGCTCCAACACTCTTCTGGTATTCACAATACACATCGACACACCATGCACACACACTAAAAAGATATAAGAGATCATACATATATATCCATGACTAGCAATTTATTCACAATATGTCAGCTTAAATAAAACTTGAAGATATTAGCAACTGTCGGCTTGAATCATAATAGTTATGTAATGCACATCCACAACGGTCAGACACAACTTAGCTTAGACTCAAAACAAGATAAGAAAACACAAAAATATTCAATAAAGCATTCCTTGAATATCTGCAACATATTACATCAATTGAGTCTACCCCAAAATACTAATAAATAGAGAATTATCAACCGGATCTCCAAACTCACACAAGACTCAATACGAGGCACCAAGATTTCCAGACAACACATTAGATGTACTAAAAAACCTCCTATGATGTCCACAACTGAAAATAACAACTGGAAATCTACAAGTGAGTCAATGAACACTAAACTGCCAGATGTTTTTCTCTTCTTGTCTGACTTCAATCTAACTGTCAATATAAGTAAATGGTGTTATGTGGATGAGTCACCGACTAGGGTTGCCATCAATGACAACACCAAAAATAATTTGCAATGTCTCTTGCCAACAACTGGGGCATGACTAGGGCATGTTTTGACTGATTTTCTCTAACACAACGTCGTAATGACATTGTATCAAAGAGGGGAAAAATGTAGACATTAAAAATTGGTCTAGGCCTACAACTTCAATTTCTTCATAGTTTGTACCTTCATTGTCATAATAAAATAATGTTAATTATTTAATTATTTTCTAAAGTCCTTTCTTATCTATTAATTAAATAACTTTAATTATTTAATCAATTCATTTTAAACTTTATTCAATCTATTAATTAAATAACTTTAATTATTTAATTAATTTATTTTACCTTTATTCAATCCTTTAATTAAATAAATATTAATTATTTAATTACGCCACTAATTAACTTTATCCCCTTTCTAAAATTAAATAAACAAATTATTTAATTTATCCTTATCACATTTTCAACTATAATTAAATAATCATTTCAAATTATTTAATTATTCATTAACCTTTTCTCCAGTCAATTAAATAAATCTTTATTTATTTAATTTAACCCTCAAATTTTGAATGTTGAATTAAACTATCAGTTAATTCATAAAAAGAATCATTCCTAGCATATTCTTATGTGATTGGATAATCTATATGTTATCTAATTAGTCATTTACCACTTAAGTCAGGATTTAATTAAATCAGTCAGTTATCTCCTAATCTAATATCTAATTGTCTCTGACGAATAAACTCTCTGTCTTAATCCGCCTATTATCTAGTTTTAATTCTTCTGCATGCAAATTTATATTAATTAAATAATTTTTTTTATTTAATTCATTCATTCATGCATTCGAACTAATCGTTTCCTCTATTTAATCTTTATCCTACACATGCAATCATTATTCTTCTAAGTTTCAAACACTTTCAACTAAAGATTAAATTATTATTTAATCTTAATTTCCACCTTTTATGCTTTATCACTCGCATTATTACTAACACTAATCTCAATTCATGACAAATCTTTCAATCTGAATCATCTATCTATCTTTCAATCTGAGTTCGTCATTTGAAAACCCTATTTTCTATAAATTGTTTTGACCTTCATCATTGTTACTCCTGAAATCTTGTGACTTTTTGAAGCAATCTATTATTTGAATCTTCGATGTTTTGCTAAATCATACTATCATAGGCTATACTTGCACTTAAGAGAAATCTGAGGGCAATTATCATTCAAATGGAAAAATGGAGAACAATCGAGGTTATGAATGGAATTACATAGATATTTGGTGAGATTGTTCTGTTATTTATGTTTTAATATTTCCATTGTTCTTTGTTGTTAGTGCAGTTTACATTTGAGTTTATTGCATTGTGTTTCTTTGATCTTTCTTGTTTCCTTGTGTTACACTTCTTTTCGTAGACATGTGAGAAGGATATTCTTTTATATGAATAGAAGAGTGATACCTAAGTAGACTAGAGCACCTCATGGTAGATGCTACTAGAGGGTAGATACTTTTTTATGAAATGTTGTATATAGTAGAAAGTTACCTTTCGGGATGGGTGTCATAATGGAGTTCAAAGAGTATAATTTTGTTTTACCATAACTTATTGTTTTTTGTTGTTGCAACACATTTATTATGCTTGGCCAAGCAATATAGTTCATTTGTGTATCTATGAACTATGTGATATCACTCTATGCCATTCCTAGCATAGATCTTGCATTTTATTTTCTAACTGGTAAATAGAAATTGCATGTTGATGTATCAGCATGCATTAGATTCCACCTTGAAGATTGTTCTCTTGCTAAACTTTATGTGCAAGGTCAGGTATTCTTCAAGTTGGAAGAATTCTGAGGAAACGTAAGGTTTGTGGTTGGGCGGTAAAGCACTTCAACCATGTTCTCATCCACCAGTGGAGGCAAGCGTCAAGAGGAACCTTAGATGTACACAAAAATTTTTAGTCTATGATGTAGTCATGATGTAATACTTGATGTACTTGATGTAAAGTTGTACATTGTAATGACTATGTGGCCTTGTGAGCCAAGTCAAACCTAATATTGTAATTTGAATATATGAATCTTTGACATTTAAAATGGACATTTGTCTCTATGATTGACTATAGCTACAAGTTATATCTTTTTTAATTTGAAATATATGGATGTGTCATTTACAATAATAATAATTTAAGTAATAATTTAGGATGGGTTATTACACACAATTATACTCTACACTTTTATGTATGAAAATCAATATTTTATATATTTTGTTTGTTAAATGTGCATGTTTTCCTACTTTGGAACTTTAAATTTGATTATATAATCATTAAATATCATGTATATTAATGTTAAATTTGGTTTCCTTGGGAAACTTCACCAAATTTTGACAACTTCTTTGATCCCCTAAAGACATCGTATTAGGACCCCTTAAGACATCCTATTACAACATTAATTAAATAAACATTGACACTATTTAAACTATATGGAATGTGATTGTTATGATGATTCATCCTAAAATCTAAGTTAATTATATCAATTGCGATTAAATATGAGGCATGTACTTTGAATTATTTCATCCCCTTAAGATGTCCTATTAGGACATATCCTAAATAAATATTATATCATTTGTTATGATGACTCACCCTACTTTGAAACTTTAAATTTGATTGCATAATCACTAAATAACATGTATATTAATGTTAAATTTGGTTTCCTTAGTCAACTTCACCAAATTTTGACAACTTTTTGATCCCCTTAAGACATTGTATTAGGACCCGTAATACATCCTATTAGGACCCCTTAAGGCGTCCTATTATGACATGAACTAAATAAGTGCATTGACTAATTATCACTTTATTGAATGTATATCACATGTATATCATGTATGGATCACTAAAATTGTAAAGGAAATAGAAATATTGCAATCCTATTAATGTCTTGACTGTGAATCTTTTGAAAGTACAAATATGCCTATCAATTACATATTAAAATTTCACATAAAATGCATAAATGCACATGTGTAAATTAAAATTAAACAATAATAAAGTCCATTATTTACAATATATTAAGTCCATGAGATAATATATTAATTCCATGAGAAACCAAATATGTAGTCCATGAAATAATCAAATACAACCCATGAAATCATGTCTAACTGATATCGTCTCTATAATCGAGAGGCCTCTTCACACCATGCGAACTATGCGCATAACCTAAACCACTTTGTACAAGAGAATGATGAAATCAGATGTAAGATGACTAAAAATTTTAAAAGCATACTAAAATCTATCTTTGTATTAAAAATTTCAAAAAAAATGAAAAAATGCAAAAGAATTGGGGTGGGGTGCATACCTAGAGGTCACTGTTTTCTTTCCATAATCAAGATCTTGTGCATAATGAAAATGACTAAGTTTTGCTTAAAAAAAATACCTTTACAAAATAGGATCTTGTTTTGTAAAGAGTGGGATCTCATTTCCTAAAGGTCGGTTTGGGACCAATTACTAAATGGGATCCTATTTAGATATTTGCCTAAGGAAATTTACCCTATCCTCGACATATATAGTCAATAACCAACTTCCTCTACCCATAGTTGACATCAATGACAACACCAACCAATTGACATCAATGACAACACTTTATACTTTCAACAATCTCCCCCTTTTTCATTGATGGCAACACATGATGTGAAAAACCATCAAAGACAACACAACATATATGAAAAACTTTTCCTTCAACTTTTTTGAATGAATATCTTGCAAATTTTCACATGATATGTTTTCTCCCCCTTTGAAATCAATGGCAAAGGAAAAATATGTTTTGCAATGTTCTCTCCTTTTGACATTGAACCAATATCTATACTAGCACTAAATACTCCCCCTTAGGAGTACACCCAATCATCTACACAATGACAACATATGACACTACCTACTCCCCCTAAGAGATAGCCAACAAACATTAGTCTAGAAAGAAGATAGATCCATAGGCCCACTAGGCAGATGCATTTCCATATGCATCTAGTTTAAGAAATGAGGGTCTGAAATAACCCCCAAATTATGTTGGAGATACTAAAAAGTATCTTTAGGAAGAGCCTTAGTAAATATGTCAGTAATCTGACCCTTTGTAGATACATACTCAAGCTTTACTTCATTCTCCATAACCTTCTCTCTCAAGAAGTGATACCTGATTGATAAATGCTTTGTCCTTGAGTGCATCACAAGGTTCTTTGAAATTTGAATTGCACTTATATTAGATCACATAAAATAGAGATGGGATCATCATACATGAATATGAAATTCTTCAATGTCTATCTCATCCAAAAAACTTGTGTGCAACAAAATGCTCAGCCTTTGCAGTGGATAAGGAAACTAAATATTTCTTTTTACTTAACCATGACACCAATCTACATCCAAGAAAGAATGCACGATCACTTGTACTTTTTTTGTCATCAGTATACCCTACCCAATCTACATTTGTATAAGCACTTAGTGGAAAATCAATATCCCTTAGATACCATAAGCCAAGATCCATGGTGCCTTTTAGATATCTGAATATCCTCTTGATAGCTGCAACATGTGTTTCTTTAGGATCCTGATGGGGGTTCCATCGGAAGTAGGAAGCACCATGAGGGCAAGATGGTCTTGCATCATCACTTGCACTAGTATGTCTAGGTGGAGGTGACCATAGCCTAGGATAGAGGATAGGGATAGATTCCACAGGGTCCACCTCAGGTTCTAGCATAGGTACTGGAGGTGGTGGCTATAGTAGGTGGTCCAAGTGATGGAGGACCAACAATCAGAGGCTATGCATCACTCTTCAAGAGTGATACCAAGCTTATAGAGAGTGTGATGGCTATCATTAGGAGCAAGATGGTCTCACCATTTATCTCACTTAGTGCACTACTAAGCAATATGTTGAGATATTATGCTAATAATAGGTAGAGGCACAACTAGCATAGGTGATAACTGAGAGAGACCAAGAGAGAGGTTGAAGACAATAGCTAGAGGTTGTCGGGAAAATGCAAGGGTAGATGATTCCCTTGGCTCAATATATACAATAGATTAGATCTCTATAGAGTGAGGCCACATTTTATCTAGGACTTTGTATGAAATTGTTGTCCTTGCACATAGATGACAATTGAGATTATCACATATGAGCACATTGGGTCCCAACCAATCTGATGGGGGATCAGTGGGTATTCCTTCTCAAGGCCCTTCATAGGGACATGTATCTTAGCAATGATAGGGTCAACATCCACCTCTAATGGCTCCACCACAACCTCCTTCTAATAAAGAGGATAGGGGGAGCTCAATGTAGCTCTCATGTACATGATGTCTTTGTATTTATATTTTGATTTATAGATTCTTTATGTAGATAGATTATGATGTATATACATACATTAGCTATGGATGGCCTCGTGTATATTATTGTATCACACTGTATTTGATGATGTACCATGACACTTTCTATTTTTGATCATGTATGAGATGAGATGATAATTTTTTATGCAACTATAATATGGTGTTATGTGATGCATCTATAAAAGTGAATATGTATGTTGTGTTGAATAAAAAATCTTTTTGGTTGAATGGAAACAAAGGTTTTAAGAAGTAAACTATATGATTTTACAACCTATTTGAGTATATCACTATATAAAATTATTGTAGTCATGATATGAAACCTTAGATGGTTTAGACAATGATATGAGAAAGACATGAGTACTAGGAAAAATATATTCATGAGTACAATTGTGTACAAAATGAAAGGAGAAATGATAGTTTGGCATTATCTAAAACCATGGAGAGTATCTGACAAACATATCTCATGATGGGGACCTCAGCCAGCCAACAATGATGCATGATGACAAATGATGAAAGCGATCAAAAAATTGTGCAAAATTATCCTCTAATTAGATCGTTTCATGAATTCAAATGGGGATTGTAGAAGATGTGTTAATTATATGTTTGAATATATGTGTACAGATCTATTATTCAGTTAGCCAAACATCACTAATATAAGTTACAAAGTTTGTCATATATGTATGCTGCTCTATTGTATATGTAATGGAAAGTAGACAAATATTAACATATTTTATAGAAAATGTATGGTATTGTGTTCTTATAGACAACAAAATGAGAGTAATTTAAACATAGGTAAGAAAAATATAAAAAAATGAAGATTTATGCTATTGTATTTAGTTGGCAATCCAAACTTCAAAGATGCATACATAGTTTCATGATTATATAGTTATATGTGTATGTATGTGTATTTATGTGCATGTATGTATATATGCATTTATGTGATTTTTTTATGTAAATAAAATACACACACACACACACATATATATAGTTATATGTATTTATTTATTTATTTATTTATATACCTATATAGTTTTATTAATGTACACACACACACATATGTATTGTATATATATATATATATATATAGACACGAAAAATGCAAGTTGATGTGTACACTTCGATTGTAAGTGAAATATTAGATATACACAATTTCATGAATAAAAAGGATGCTTCTACGAATTAACCAAAAAGAATAAATAAAGACAGTTTCCTAAATTTGTAAAAAGGTATTTTTAAAGATTAACCTGTGAGAAAAAGAGACCCTCATTTATTTATAACATTAAAATAGACACTTCATGAATATAACTTTTAAACACACACTTTATGAATAGAACTTTCAAAGAGTGTATCAACCTGAAGATGCATATAAATTTGAGGAATGTGAAGAGAATGCTTGTTGATGCTTTGTAGTATGTAGAGGATATTAATAGATGAGACTAGGTGAGATTGACACTGGCTACTTTCCCTCTTATAAAATAATTCAAATCTAATAATTAAATGCATGGATTTTGGTTGTTGTGTTTCAAATTTGAATTCTTTTGGAGATGATTTGATCATTTGAATTTGTAGTTATCATTTTTGTATGATTTGTATGTTGAAATGATAGAATTATGTATTCTATTTCATTTGATGTTTATTAGGGGAGCCTTACTATCATGTCCCCTTTTCTGAGAAATTAATTGAAGGGTGGAATCCAAGAATCCTATTGCATTTCCTCACAGAGCATCCTCTCGGCTTGCTATTTAGAATATAACATATATAATAACACCTGTGCATCATATTCATAGCCCATGAAAAAAATATCATATACCATATATGAAAGATATCACCATCAAAGAATCACTAGCCTAGGCTCGATGTACCAGAGGGTGAAGCCACAATAGTGGTTTACAATTTTATGGAGGAAGGAAAATTGAGAAAAAATGACCCCATGGAAAAAAATTTGGTTTTAGGGGTTCGAATGAACCTATAAGTTCAACCGAACCAAAGAGGGGTTTGACCGAACTAAGGTTTGAATGAACCTATTTAATTACTAGGCCCACATTTCCATACAAAAAAGGAAAATTCATATTGAGGTTCAAATGAACCCTAATAGTTCTATGAAGCCCTTGGGGGTGCGTTAGAACCTTAGTTCTAACAAACCCCCCTTTTCCTAATTTTTGGACCTTGTTCACCTTTTTTGTGCTTTGGCTTCGGGTTGAGGATGAAAATGGAAGATCTTTACAAATTTAGCTGGAATCAAAATGAGTCCATGAAATGAGCTATCAAAGATATAAATTTAATATGTTTTGGTTTATTTATGTACTTTTTTAGTTTTATTAGAAGCATAGGTTTTAATTAGAGGCAACATTACGCACATATGGAAAAATAGTAGATTATGAAAAAAATTGAAAAATATGGGTTGACAGATATTGAAATTAGCGATCAATTAAAAATTGAATTTTTGATATATACAAAAAAATTCGCATTATCACGGTCGTGCTATGCGATTGTAATTGGTTTGACTTCAAAATTTATTAAAGAAAAAATATTCAATAAAAACTATCTAGCCAAGTGGAAGCACTATATATCGGAGTTACAAATCTAAATTCAAAAGAATTAGAATTTTATCCTTCAAGGAAAAAAAATTATGCTTTATACGGTGTGTGTCACTTTTTTAAAATGTTGTTTTCTAAAAAAACCAATTTTCGTGGGAGATGGAAAAGTACAATATGATTCCAAAAATTTTGAAAAAATATTTTTAGAATCTATAGACAAAATGTGATAAGACTAGTTTGCATCATCTTCAAATTCCTCATGGTTTAGCTGCTATAGGTGCCCAAATGTGAAGATTTAGTTAAAAATAATAATTTTAGTGTCCAGTTTGGCCAAAAATTGTAAACCACTATTGTGGGATCACCCTAGAGCATAATCACTACCAAGAATTCCTTTGCATTCCTCTGTAGGAGCACATTTTGGGCTGTGGTTTGGAAAATAGAATTTACGATGACACCTACGCATATATCCACATCTCAAGGGAAATGGATTTGATACCAAAAATATTTTTATATCAGAAGATGACTATGGCAGGCAACTGACACCTACTTCAACTGGCATAATGGATAAGACACCTCTGGATCATGCGACATCAATTACAAAGTTTCAAGAAGATGGAAGGGGCCAAGGAGATGTATGGATAAATCTATAGGTTGGCATGCTAATTCCAAAAGGAACTACCTTAGCCTTAAGGCCGACCTAGTGTAGCATGTGAAAATTCAAATTTTGGGCTTTGGTGTCATTTTGGCTCAAGGATGACCTATTCCTTGAAGGGAAATTTTTAGCATATAAATGTCAGGAGTCAATTCATGTAATATGTATGGAATTATTATGTCATTCTTTTATATTTAGCGACACTTGTGTTCTAAATCCCTTTTTGGATGAAAACTCATAGGATTTTGTGATCATTAGACAAAAATCCAACGAACCACTAGGATCAGAGGATGAAACCCCTTTGGTTCTTGAGAGAATTTCCAAAATCATGGATTGCATTTGAGCTTCAAGGAATTTATAATGAAGATTGTAATATTGTTGTTGATCTGAAGGAACATTGTGTATCATTCTAGATCAGTCTTAGTAAATTGTATTTGATATATCATATATATGGTTAGAATTCTAAATTTTATCATAAATATCAAGTGATCTTTGTGTTCATATATGTTGTTCTTTGAGTTCAATATGCAAATCAATCTTTGTGTTAAAATTTTATGCTAGGAACAATGCACTTACACCTTTTATTGTTTGTTTAGATACATAAAGTGAATAGAGTTAATAATGTATGTACATGTGAGAAGAGGTTTAAGAGATTGTGGATTTGGGTGAAGCCACATAGTGGTTTACAATTTGATGGAGGAAGGAAAACTGAGAAAAAATGACCCCATGGCAAAAAAAATGGTTTTAGGGGTTCAAATGAACTTACAAGTTTGACCAAACCAAAAAGGGGTTCAAGCAAACCCATTAATTACTAGGCCCACATTTCCCACCTAAAAAACAAAAGAAAAATTCATATTGAGGGGGGTTCAAATGAACCTTGGTTCTAGCAAACCCCCCTTTTCCCTAAATTTTGACCTTGTTCACAAAACCTATTTTTTATGCTTTGAAGCTTCAGTTGAGGACAAAAATGGAGAGTCTTCTAAACCCAATTGGAGTCAGGTAGTCCTCAAAACGAACTATCCAATGAATATAATTTTAATATGTTTTGGTTTTATTATGTATTTGTTTTTTTAGTTTTATTAAACATAGGTTTTTCGTCGAAAATGAAGGTCTCTATTCCGCACATGTGGAAAAATAGCATATTATCAAAAAAAAAAAAAAAAATATGAGTGCACGAGATATTGAAGTCCTTGATCCAACAAAAAAAATGAATTTTGACATATACAAAAAAGTTACGCGTTATACAGTCGCGTTGTGTCTGAATTGTAATTCGTTTGACTTTGAAACTTGATTAAGGAAAAAATATTCAATAAAAAATAATCTAACCAAGTGGAAGCACTAGATATGAGTTGAGACCTGTTTGAAAAGAATTAGAATTTTATCCTTAAATTGGGAAAAAAGTTATGCGTTATATCGTGTCGTCATTTTTTTTAAATGTTGTTTTTGGAAAAAAATCAGTTTTCGTGTTGGAGATGGAAAAGAAGTGCAATTTGATTCCAAAAATTTTGAAAAAAATATTTTTAGAATCTACAGACAAAATGTGACAAGACTCTAGTTTGCATCATCTTCAAATTCCTCACGGTTTAGCCACTATAGGTGCCCAAATGTGAATATTTGGTTAAAAATAATAATTTTAGTGTCCACTTTGGCAAAAAATTGTAGACCACTATTGTAGGATCACCCATTTCATAGCCCATAAAGTTGCTAAGAACTTCTCAAAATGACAAATCAAGCACCATTAATTGTGTATATGTATGTGTGAATATAATATGTAATGAGTCTGACACCCTATGCAAATGGGGGTGTTTGTAAACATAAAAGATGTAAAAGTGGGTATTTAGGAGCAACTTATCTTATTTTGTAAATACAATTGTATGTGTAGTTGAGTACATATAATGGTCAACTACACATTCATATGTGAACATGTATTGATGCTTCTACAAAATATTATTAGACTTAAAAGAAAAAAAATAAATTAAAATGTAAAAGTTATTTGAGAGATATGATGAGCAAAGAGTGAATGGTGATTAAAACGTGGACGATAAATATGACTCTGAAAATTGTATTTGAACATATAATAAAATTCTGAAACTTAAAAAGTCCAAACAAGTACTCTATTGGGTAATCAAAGATAAAAAGAAAAAATTAAAAATATTGAATGTTAATTGGAAGTTCATGCCGACA
The DNA here is from genome assembly GCA_007258455.2 of Sequoia sempervirens. Lineage (NCBI taxonomy): Eukaryota > Viridiplantae > Streptophyta > Pinopsida > Cupressales > Cupressaceae > Sequoia > Sequoia sempervirens. Next base: position 24,255 of record VDFB02024912.1, read on the forward strand.
TCAACCTGAATCGCATGGTGCTTAACTTTTGCAACCATCACAACACTCTACAAGCACACCACAAGAAATTTAGAGGGGACAAGGGCAGATGCAATCACAAATAAACCTATTTATTTGCGCATTCAGACGTCGTCATCCCACATGTATTGAATTCAATATCATATACCTCTCGACCACAAATTGATCGGATAGATTCTTGCCCGCACACCCCCATTTGAGCACAAGTTCATTGAAAGCTTTCTGGCTCAAATACCAATTGAGCACTAATTCAGTGAGTGCTTAATTGCTACTAGTTTGTCATGGATTCAATCACTTTTGCATCATCATCATCATACTCCTTAGCTGCGGGAGTTCTCCTACTCATACTTCTTATTTTTCTGCAGAAGAAGATTAACAGGAGTTTGACACTAGCATTACCACCAGGTCCTCCTGGATGGCCCTTCATTGGAAACATCCTTCAGCTTGGGGACAAGCCCCACCAATCTCTTTCCCTCCTTGCACAGAAATATGGACCTTTCATGACCATCAAATTGGGCAGGCAGACAACATTGGTTGTGTCATCTTCACCCATTGCAAGAGAAGTACTAAAGAACAATGACCAGAGCTTCTCAAGCAGGACAATCAATACAGTTTTAAGGGCATTTTCCTACCAAGGCACGAGTCTAGTATGGAGTCCTTATGGCCCTCATTGGCGTTTTCTTAGAAAGATCTCCAACACAGAGATTTTTAGTGCCAAAAGGCTGGATGCTTTGCAGCATTTGAGAAGAGACGAAGTATTTAGGACTATTGATCACATCTTGGAGGATTGTAAACAGGGGAATAGTGTGAAGATTGGAGAAAGAGCGTTTATGATTTCTCTTAGCATGACGGGTAAAATGATTTGCGGCA
>VDFB02024913.1:0-18510 GCA_007258455.2 Sequoia sempervirens
TCGATAGGTGTATACAATGGTGTAAGGGGGGGAGTGGGATCCATGTAAATAATTTTTTGTTAACTTTTTCAAGAAAATACTAAAATGGACGACATACATTAGATAAATGATACATTGTAAATCTAGACCATTAATTATTAGGTTTTAGATCTAATGGTGGATATTTTGTTGGCCTATCTTTCCCTAGAATGTAACCCTATTTTATGAGGGTGTTGTATTATGGCTAGGGTAGAGGGAGATGGTGATCTATTCTAAGAGTGATAATAGTTGTGTTGTCTCTTAAACTCTGAGTTGTGATACTCTTGTGAGAAGCTTGCTCTGCAAGTATATTGTAATCTTTTTGGTTTATTGAATAATATATTAGGCGTCTTTTGGAGTGTGGGGTTTTTTTGTCAAATGGGTTTTCCCCATGTAAATCACTGTGTCGAGGTATGCATGATATTTATGTTTATTTAACTTGAACTGTAACTATTAAAGATCTATAAAAGTTTGTCATTATTCTCCTCTCAAGATTAGTGCAGGAAATTGTTTCACTACCTTAGCTTCCTTACATATATTGCTTGATCTAGTGTTGCCATTGATTTCAACATTGTTATGATCATCCTAGTATAGTTTGGAAGTATTTTTGGTGACATATGTACAAAGCAAGTTGGTCCACAAAGCATGGCTTATCAAGAAATTGGCTAAGTATTTCCTCTGATAGTTTTGTGGTTCAATGCATTAGTTTTTGGGTCCACACTCCATGGAAAATTGGTATAACCTTTTGAGATTCTAAAAATAGTTTTAAGTTCACGAGATGCAGCTATATTCAAGATTTTGTGACATTTTGTGAAGTTTCCCGAAAGATATGAATAACATTGCTTAGCCTTGTATATCACAATTACTTTTTGTATAGTGTATCAATGTGGGAGATTCTACATTTCTTTGTGGATAATTATTTTGTTCTAAAATGATGAAGATAAGTTAATAGGTGTCAAATAAATGGGAATTTGAAGTAAGATCGATCTTTGAGGTCACATATGTCGTGAATTACATGTACACATGAAGATTTTGTGTTTAGGTCTATTTTTAGGTTGACCTAACACGTTTGATGTTTTATGGAGGACAAGCAAGTAATTTTATCTTATGTGGAATTTTTATTAGGTCCATTGTAGCCTATCTTGATGTAAATTAAATTTTGAATCAAGACACAAAGTGTGGATAATTTTTTTTGAGGATGACATGCTTAATTTTGTGTGTTACTTCTAATTAGGCTAACCTAATTGAAGTAACACTTGATATAGATATGTATATATATATGAGATTAATCTCAAGCTTTTGAGAAGAAGATGAGAAGCATTGAATGATGAAGAGATAGTACATTATATGCGAGCATTGAGAGATATATGACATGTATGGTGGTTCACCTACATGTCTGTGATGCAAAATTAAGAAGATTGTGAACAAAGTAGAGTATTAATTCAGATTAGTGTGGAGATCATTTTGTACTTCATTGGAACTATAATCCAACATATGATAGATGCTATTATATCAGTTCAAATAGGCTATATAGCCACCCCTTCTTTTTAACTTCTTTTCCTCTATGGGTAGTGAGTTCACTTTGATAGTGAGTCCACCTGGCAATGAGACTTCCTGTAATATCTTGTATCTGGATATAATATATTGTGAGCTAAGATCCTCACTGTGGATTTTCTCATTTTAGGTTTTCCACATAAAAATATCAGTGTTCATGTGTCACATGATTTTTGGGTTGTCTTCATAATTTCATACATCTTTGTAGTTATAATTATTCTAATAATTGGATGGCTTATTCTTAATTGGTTTAAAGGAATACTGATTCATAGTCCCCCTCTCAGTATTCCAGGTGTTCATCACATATATCATCAACCCTAGACCCTACATTATATCACCTAAACCCTAATACATAAAACTTATACCATATATGTTATACCCTAAAACCCAATATTAACAATTAAACACTAAAACCTGTACATAATTGAATTTAATCCCTTAACCCTCAACTCTCAACTCTCCATCATAAACCATCAAGAATATGATGCTTATAGAGATGTAGAGAGAGTTAGAGACTGAGGTGGATGGAGAGAGAGTTGGATAGTTAGATTCAAGAATGTGATGCTTTTAGTGCAGGACAAAATACTCTAGGCTTTGGTATAATGCTAATATATTATACAACTCTATAAGATGAACTATAAAATATAGTGAGTAGATCAAAATCTAGACATATATAGTTTTTATCATTTCATTAAAAATAAAAACTATCTATGGTTTATTACCGAAGGTGATCCTTATGGTTTATTAAGGGAAACCATTTAAGATGACTAGTTTACACCAAATTATCTTACTATGAAGGGTATTATTATTATTATTACTAAGTGGACAACTTAACTCTACAATAGAAATAGCAGTCTTAAAGTCTTCCTATTGTAAAAATGAAAGCTAATTGAACACACACTTATAATTCTTATATTAACCAATATTGTCTTGTTTGATTTATAATTTAATTTTCATATATATATTATCAAATTGAGAAAGTAACAATAGATTTTAGATATTAATAGTGGTACTTAGACATGAAACTAAGATTGTGTTGACTTTCCTTTGCATACATAAATATATAGTTTCCCAATTTTAAATTTAATATGTGTGTGTGTGTAGTAATTCCCACTATACTTGATTATTGAAATATTCCTTAAACATAAAGGATAAATAAGTAAATAGAACTTTTATTGAAGCTCCTACATTAAGAATTGAAGTTTATACTGATTTCCTCCTCTAAAATAAGATACTCAATGATTTTAGTTTTATCCCCTCTGTAATAATTTATTTTTTTCTACATGATTCATGAACCAAAAATTTATTTATTTTATTGATGTGTTTACCTATACTTTTACAAAACACATATATGTTTTGGCTTGTGAAAAACATGTACTTTTTTATCTTTTACAAAACATGTACACTTTTTCTCTTTTCACAAAACATGTACATTTTTTGTCTTGTACTTAGGCTTGGATGATAAGTCTTAGGATGGTTCATTTGCCTCATTTTCACATAAATTTTTTCCTCCATTCTCATTTTTCAACTTGATCGTCATCAGGTTTACACATTATAAATCAAATCTTAGTATAAATATTATCATAATTTCACATGTCTTCTAAGCTTTGTAACCATATTTTTTTTTTAGATTTGAAGTTCATTAACACATTTATTCTTGATTTCTTTCACTAATTTTTTCATAGTTACTAGAGACATATGTATATTGACTTTTTTTTAATAAATTTTAACCTACTTGTCCAAATTTCTATATATATATATATATATATATATATATATATATATATTGTTGTTGTACACTTCATTCCTTACACATTAGAAAAAAATGCATTTTTTATTATTTTGGTGCAAGTTATGTGGCGTGCACACTCGGTGATTCAATTTTTTAGGATGCATCTATTTTAAAAGTCATAAAAATAAATACTCAATAAAAAATTATAAAAAATATACAACTTCTAGTACTCACTCTTAACTATATTTCTACCAATGGGTTTTTGAAAATACTAAATGTGTTGACTAAAAAAATTGAGGGGTGCATGCTAGACACTATGTTATTTTTGCTGAAAAAATAGGAACACTTTTGTGTGTGAAGCATATGATCCTCTTAATATTATCTAATTTTGAAAAAAAATGGTATTTTAGAAACTAGATTCAGAGTAAGTACTAAAATTATTGTTCTTTCAGTATTTTCAAACTTTGAGTGCATGAATCTCAAATTACTCCTCCAAGTTCAAGTTTAGCTAATTTTAGAATAAAAGTGGCCATTTCTAACCCCATTTTTGTCCACCATCTTGGTGCACTTACCCAAGGGAGCTGCAACTTAAGAAATTTGAAAAAATTCCTTATCCTTTTCTTTAAAGAACTTTTCTTTTTGAAATTGGTGCAGACAAGAGAGAAAATGCATGTAGTGGGTTTGTGGTTTTCTGTCCACTCTTCACATTTTCTTTTAAGTTTTAAAAATCTGCTCAACAAATTTTTATTTTACATATACTATAGTCTTGAAATGTCATTACCCTTCACTACTCATCTCAATCTCACAATTGTGTGTAGAGAAGAGCAACTAAAAGATGCACTACTTTAGATAAAATTTCTTTGAAATCCTTTGTGCCTTCCTTATGCTCTCGGGTGGTTATGTTTCTTGTCTTCTACTTCACCTCTTTTAAATGCTCAAAGATTAGAACATTTTAAAAATAGAGCAAGTTTCAAGTTCACCAAAATGCAAGCAAGGTAGGTTAGAAATTTGGAAAGTTTGAGCATAGGGGTTAGAATTTTAAAAAACTTGATCAATGGGTTAGGATTTTGAAAAACTTGAGCAATGAGGTTAGGAATTTGTAAAAGTTGGAAAATGAGGTTAGGATTTAGAAAAAAAAATAGCAATGAGGATGGGATTTATCCAAATGCAAGCAAATGAAGTTAAAACTTGTCGAAATGTGAGAAAATGTTGGTTAGGAAATGGGCACAAGTGAGCACTAATGTTAGAAATTTAAATTTTATGAGCAATAGGGTTAGGAAATGAGAAAAAGTGAGCAATGAGGTTAGGAATTGGACAAAGGTGAACAATAGGCTTGATGAAGAGATGATGTATACTAAGACCACTCAATATGCCTTAAAAAAGACAAATAAATTCTCAAAACCCTCATTTAGTAATTATTTTAAAATTTAGAAAAGTTTTAAAATAATTTTACATATTGTCAAATAAACCACTTGATAATTTCTCATCACCACAACATTAAAACTCATATAACTTTCAACTGATAAATCCTTTTACCCTGAAATTTTTTCAAGATAATAAAAACATCATGACAAGAAAATTACAAAAAAAAACTTTATTTTGAGCAACCAAATTTTAGATTATAAATATTTCTAACATTTCAAGTCAAAAAAAAAAAAACTTTACTATCTCCCAATCTAGAAATTGGGTTGTTGTGCAAACTTGCCACATTGCTCGGAAATCCCTCAAGAATACCCCTCTAATACAAATCCTTCTAGAAACAAATGGTTTTTAAAATTTAATTGTTTTCATTTTTTTGCCAATGCAGGAGTCTAATTTTGAATACAACTAGAACCATTCATAAAACAACCTTCAATTCCAACATCTGGCATTTGAACTAGCATCACCAACTAATTTAATCAATTAATTAGACTCAAGGTTTATAGTTTGGATATGATGATTTGTGAAAATAGGGCATGGTTTGACTAACTAAAAAAAGGATTTTTCAAAATGACAATCTCCAGTCATGCTCAAAATGAATGATTTAATGAAAGATATCATAGGAAATCTAAACTATCCATACATCAGGTGATGATTTAATATGATTTTTTTTTAAATGAAATAGTCAACATTAGGGGACAACACATCCTTAACATTGAAAGTAGACATAACAAAGAGTCATCCAACTTAAGAAAAAAATACCAAGAGTTTTCTTTTGAATTAATAAAAAATAATTTGTAAAGAAAATAGAATAGAGAATCATTCAAAAATAAAAACACGCCTAGAAAAAGTAAATTTACAATAATTTCATGAAAATAATAACTATTTAAAATGATATTAAATATTCAAACTATCACCTTAGAAAGCCTTGAACTTTCTCTATAGACCAACCATGACCATTGTATCATAAGAAAAATAAAATGTGTGCTTAAAACCAACTCTACACCCTAAACAATACAAAAGTTGAATAACATTTTAACCAAAGCCTTTTGTTGACATGCTATAGAGATAGGGACAAAATCTCAACCATGCTTCTTCTTGACACTAAACAAACCCTACTACTTCACCCCCCAAAATGTCTAATTTATTAATAGTCTTCAACACTAAGAACAAAGAGAAAAGAACCATTCAAAAATAAGCACAAAGCAAAAACAAGTATTTACAACAATGACATGTAGTAAACATTTGTATAAAATAACAATAAAACTCCAAATCCTCTCTTTATAAAGTTGCAAACTTTTACACTCATGAGTAGCCACGACCATTACATCATAAGAAACACAAAATGTACATTCTAGGCCAGCCACATACCCTACACAAAATTAAAAAAAACTCAATCATAAATAGACACAAGAAAACCTCAATCACATAGAGTTGAAGAGTGAAATGTCAAATGCAACATAAATATGTGCTAGTAGAATCATAGAGTTTGAACAAAACACATCTTATGCTCAAAATTTGAACCTCCTATGTGTCATTTGAGCTTCCTACATGTCTCCACATTGTGCATTCATGTCTACCAACAAAATGCAAAATATGTCACATACAATATTTTAAAAAACTGAAACAAAAATAGTGTTTCATGAATTGACCACACAACATTACCTAAATGAACTAAGCACAAAAACAAGTTATGTATAATATGCATATATACAAATATTAGAAAATAATTTTATTTTTTACTAAATGACATTTGATTGGCTATAATTTTTTCCTTTCATATTTAATAAATTAAAAACTAAAAATATTATCAATGAATTTTTTAAAAAAATATAAAAAAAATCTTTCATTGTCATTGCTTGAAATTATCTTCAAATATATTTTAAATGGTAGACTCCATTAATGCATTCTTCTAGACGATAAGTACATTTATTTACTAGATGACATTGTTTGATGGCAATGTATTCCTAATTTTCACAATAAGACAATTTTCTTTACAATTGTTTAATAAGTCGTGTTTGATAGAACTCTTAACCTACTTCTTCACATGTGAGAGCATCTATTCTTTTCCACGTGTAACATTATTTATCATATTATCCCCATCAGAACTACGTCTGAATACATTTTCTATTTATTTCCCACGTTTTGATGGCAGTGCAATGCTAGTCATTCAACTCAGCCAATTTTAATAAGTCACGAGGAATCTTTTAACTTCATGGGTGATTTCACACGCAGAGCTAAACATTAGCTCCATTCATTTATCTGAATGCAAGTTTAAAATTTATCTATCAGAATAAAAATATTGGGAATTAGAGTTCTGTTTAGATTTTACTTAATAACTTAAGATTTAAGATAATATATATTAAAAACTCCAAGAAAAAACTATACAACCGAAAAACTAAATTAACAAAATAAATGGAAAGTCAAAAAAAAATACAATTAACCATAAAAATACATATATTCAAAGGTTCTAGGAAAATTTATCCTTGGAAAATTCACCATCAACATTTCACTGTCAAACATTTCATTGCCACAACAAATTCATCTCGCGGAAAATTTACCACCAACAATTCATGGCCATGGATAATTCATCTCATAACCAAACTCAGCCTCTTTAACCATAGTTATACCACAAGATTAATATGATCTAGATTTCACACAAGGCTTTATAAATATACAGCATATGAATGCATAAGCAACCATTAGAGATCTATTACTTGGAATTTGCAAGCTTGTAGGATGATGGTATTTAGGTGTATGTTGGCCCTCACTGGACTAGTATTGCTCCTCTCCACTCCAATCCAAGGCAAAATCATACTCATTATTCATTTTCCTTTTTTCTAGTTGTTTTTCATTATTTATAAAGTATGAGAATGCATGCTGTTGCAGGAGTAGGCGACCAACAATCTCCCATCGATATACAAACTTCTGATGTTGAAAGCAATGAAGCTCTTGGGGAATTGAACAAGGAATATTCACCTGCAAATGCAACAATGATCCATAAAGACCATGAAATTCAGGTTACTACGTGTCTTTCTCTTCTCTTACCTGTTGCCCTATAATAACACAAAATGGTGTATAAAGTATTGAGTACAATACAGGTAGCGTGGACTGAAGATGGAGGCAGTCTTGAAATAGGAGGTGTGGAGTACAGATTAAAACAGTGCCATTGGCATCACCCATCTGAACACACCATAAACGGCATACAGTAATAACTTGTACCTTGATGCTTTGCATTGTCTCTCTAGTAATGCATAATGACTATTTTGCTACTTATAGTATTATGTTGGGTGTGATGCTCAGGTATCCTTTAGAGTTGCACACGGTCCACCTGTCAGATAATGGTTCCATTGCAGTTATTGGTATCCTTTATCAGATTGGGACTTCTGATGATTTTCTCACAACGGTAATATTGTCTTTTTAAAGGTTCCATTGCAGCTGTCAAATGTTACAATGTATATTCCTGTCATCCATTAACAAATTTGATGTTGTCTGGTGTTCACAGCTTGAGGAGGCCATTAACAATATTGTCAATGTAACACAGATAGATTTGGGTGTTGTAGATCCCAATATAATTGGGATTGGGAAAGATGTAGCGTATTATCGATATAATGGATCTCTCACAACTGATCCATTCACAGAGGGAGTCACTTGGACCGTAATCAAACAAGTACTTTACTTATTGCCTTCATATTAACATGCTACTCATTTTTCATAACTAAACAAAATTTTACTCATATTGTAAATTCTTTTATCTACTCAGATGAAGACTGTTACCCAAGAGCAAGTGAATAGTTTGCGGAAGGCACTGAATGGGGTAGGTTTCCATGTATTATACCATATTTTTATCTGATCTTATGAAGATCTTCAAGATTACAGGATGGTTAAGTAATCTAATTATTTTTGCATGACAGACGGACAATTCAAGAGAGGTTCAACCACTAAACGGCAGAGTAGTCCAACTGTATGAAAGCGATCTCGTGGAGATATCAGAAATATACAAAGCAGAGGAGATCATCGTATCGTGGTGATCTTAGAAATATTTGGTGGTACTATCTAAGTTTGTTATGTAGAAGATAATAATAAATAGTTTTGTAAGAATTGCATCTTTCTAATGAAGGGCTAAGAGGGCCTCATTTTAAAATATGTAAAATTCCTTCCATTATTAACTAACATTTCTAATAGTTAAATAAATTTTCTTATATTTTTCTTTAGAGATAATAAAAAATACTATTTTTTTTTTTTTTTTTAAGTTTATCGTTTATTTTCAGATAAACTTTAATTTATCAAAAAAATAATATAAAAGATTTTAAAGGATGATCTTTTATTAATTTGAATTTAAGTTAATAAAATAAGATGGATACAATTTAACATTAATTAATTTTAAGTGGTGGGAGTGGATAATTTAGAATTAAATGTTAAGCTCAAAAATTAAATGTCAAGGTTTGTAGTATTTAGCTTGTGGTATTTTGAAGAATAAAACTTGATGCATGCATTTGAAGTCTCTTAGCATAGGAAAATAGGCAATTTGGGAGCACTCATTGTCAAAAATTATGTGTTGAGTTGTCATTGTCTCTAGATGATCACGTGGCTTCGGGTCACTTTTATAGACATGATTTTATTATATAACCCACAAATATAATCATGTTGATCACCCAATTTTATTCTTTGTTTTGCTAAATTATCTAATTTTTGTTGGTCATCAATGACAATCAATATTTTAAAATACAATAGAAGACTATTGAATCACTAGGGCCTAGTTCTCCTAGGTTAATCATAGAACATGAATGTGATTAAAAAATTAATTAATTAAAAAAATTGGGGGTCATATATGCCGTTGTGGGATTTATCTAGGATAATGGAGAGGCAATATATATGTAGGGAATTAATGTTAAAGCATGGGGGGTCTAATAAATTTTAGGTGTATGATAATGTGTAAAAATAGATAATGTATAGAAAAATATGTGGGAATGTGTAAATAAATATGGGTAATGGATCAAAGAATGACACCAAATTTGTACAAGATGGTGTCATTTATGGATATATAATTGTATGAATACATTATCTAAAAATGGGTGCAAAACTAAATTGGAATTGACACGGGTACGCAAATTTCAGCATTACATTTTATGCCCACTGTGAATGTGAATGGTTAAAATAATAATGTATCACAAAGTAAATGACTACTCACAAATATGCATGAAATTAAAAATAATCAAACATAAAATAGATATCAAGTTCATATAAAGTAATGGATCCCATTAGATATCATTGTGTTTTCATCATAATTAACATGTGTGTTCCTTGGAAACTTAAAAAATTAAAGAAAATACATAGCGTAGTGAGTAATTTATATCTTAAAAATGAAATACGCATGCAAAATAAAAACTTTCTTAAATGTCTAGGAAATTATTCCTATATAGAAAATGATATGGTTTGGTTCCATGTGGCACATCAAACTCCACAATGTTATATGATAAATATTTATCTAGATATGAAAATGAGTCTCTATGTAAACTTTCTTAATACCTAAAATATCAACATAACAATGTTAGTGACAAAAAATTAATGCCCCTCCAATTTTCTACATACATAGTGTGTAAGTAACTAAAAGAGATAAAATATTGCATGAAATTAAATTATATGTAATAATCATGTGAATATATGAATCGTGGAAATTTAATGTGAAGAATACTTGTGTAACAATCATGGAGGTAAGTATGTAATGATAAGAATGAAGATAATATAAAATAGAAATAAGTACAAATGAAAAAAAAATCTTCTCTTAGAATGATAAAATAAAAAATGATAATGTGACGCTTGATGGTTAAAAAATAACCATGTCAATATAGATCACTAGGATGGGCAGATGCTCCCAATGCATCACCTAAGAATTTGAGCATACAATGGTTGAGGCAAGGTAATACATGTCCCTAGTGGTAACAAATATCTAGGTATATATACTCTCAAGGAAGAGTGGAGGATGGAATAATTTTGTCAAATAGAAAAAGGGTACAAGGAATATCATAATAGGAAAGATAACGAAAATTGAGTTGGCCCCATAATCTAATGGGTAGATCTAGAAGAAATGTAAGGTTGTGAAGGAATGAATAACATGGGGAAGAAATGATTTCTTTGATGTGAAGATATTATAATGAATGTTCAATATGAAATGTAATGTTCCCAATCTCAAGATATAATACTAGAAATAAAAGGTTAAATCGATGTATTCATGGGTGAAGGGTCTTGTGAGACTCAATTAAACATAGGAAAATTATAAATATACAACACCATGAATAGAAGAAAATTATATTCTATTCATCAACAAAGTTATAGCTCAATCAATGCACCTTTAGATAAATATTGATGTACCACTAGACTTTGAATATTTCATTTCAATTTTTAGCTACTCAAATTCAATCATGGATCTATCCTCTTATTATATTTCCATCTTATACTCCTATAATATATCTCTCAAAATCATGCTATAACATTGATTTCTATAGATGACCCTAAAAATATAACTCATTTCAACTAATTCGAATAAAAATAAGAGTGACTATAAGGTAAATTTGTAATTTATGACCTCTTTTCATCATTCATAGGCATTAAAAAAACATTCTATTTCTTGAAAAAAGGTTTTCACCGATGTTTGCATATAGTAGATGGAGAGAGCCCAAAATCAACCACATTATGACACTTATCACACATCCAAATAGCATAATACATTATAAATTTGGTGGCATTGTTGCACATGCTTTATATTTCTGATACTATTTGCTACTATTGGTTTCTCTTGTGTGTTAGCATGATACTGATTTGTGTTGGTGATTCATTCACCGACTTGGTGTGTGCGGAGGCGTAGTTTAGTTAATTGTTGCATGTGACATTATTAGTATGATTTATGATACTCGATGTGTTGATTTGGATTATTGGTTATTCAAATAGTTGTTCATTGATGTTTTATAAGTCGATGTGATGATTCTTTGGTGATCATGTTATTTGGATTCAGTATTATTTTATAATGCAATGGTTTAATAATTCTAGTTTTGATGCAGTAGTTAAATATCATGTTATCTTATGATCAATTTGGTTAGAAATGTTAGCTCGTCATTGATATTATAATTGTTAGAATAGAGTAGGTGAGAGGACAGTGTAGCATCACTCGTTCACGAGTGCCCTGCTACACTGCAATTCCTTCTCATGATAGGATGTTGATTATATATATACATGTGCTACTTGACGTTTATTTGGATGCAGGATTGCAGGAATAAGTCTCGATTCCACCTGCTTCGGCAGGATAGGGCGAGCAATAAATTAACCCAATGGGTAAAATGTTGAAAAAGGGAGTAGGTTTGGAAGTGTCCCCGTCCCAAGTCCGTCGTCTGTTGTGAGTCATTGTGTTATGACTGAAGTTTTGTCTTTGTCTTTATGTAGTTTGACTGTTGAGTATTCATTTAATTCTTGGTTAGTGTTTAATTAATTAATCGTATTTCATAAAATAATTAATTAATGTTGCATCGTTATTTGATTTAATTGAGAGTTAGAAAAATGTTAAATTAAAATAGATTGTAAATTAAAAGTGATTTAATTAATTAAAAGTGCAAATAATTATTATTAAATTAATATTGTTGAGAGTAATTAAATATTATTTTTTATTAATATTAAATTAGAAAATCATGTGAAGATAATATCTAAATTAAATAAATTATTAAAATTGTAGATAAGTGGTGCTTTTAAAAGCTGGAAAAAGGACCAATAAGAAAAGAGGCTTTTTGAAAAGGAAAGCAAAAAGAGATTTATTGAATATTTATTTTGATTTATTATTTTTGTGAGGGAATTATTCACACACACACAAGTTTTACTCTGTTATTCTAGATCTGAAAAAAAAGAAAAATAGATTTGAGTTTTGAGGATTTGCTAGGTAAAATTATTGTGTAAAATTATTATGAGATGGAAAGGAAAGATTGTTCAGAAGAACGTTGAAGACAGAGGATCGATAAAAAAGAGCTACGGGAGGAGATCATGAGGAGGCTACTGAAAGGATTCTTCATCAGACGAAGGATTTCAGGTTCTTCTAAATTATTACTTCTTTTAGTTTATTATTTTGGAAATCAAACTTTCGTTGAAGTGCCTTTCGTTTGAAAATTAATTATTTCGTGATTGTGAAAGAGGATTTTGTAGTTGTAGATTAGTTGCTACAGACTTTTGAAGATTGTTCGTTGAAAACTATCGTAAAACCCTTTGAATATTCAATAAAATTTAGTTCTGAAACCGTTGTCTTGGAAAGAAAATTATTTGTTTCTTTTAGTGGGTTAAACTTGCATAATCAAATTTAGGTTGTCTGATATAAAAATAAATAAATAAAGATAGATTATTCATTTATTAAATATCTTTTAAACAGATTTGTATGTATTTAAAGATTTATAAACTATATACATAATGTTTTGTTCTTCTTGTAAAAATACGTATATAAAACAATATATATATATTCTTATGTATTTCCACTTTTAAATATTGAATCAAGTATGCATATTAGATTAATTTATTTCAAATCTTGTTCATATTTTATTCCAGATGAAATACATGTTTAAATATTCAATTATAAAAAGATCTCATTTTAAAAGAAAATTTAGAAAAGTTAAAAAAATAAATAAAAATTAAATAAATAAATAAATTTTGGTGGGGGTGGGGGGATGCAAGTAGAGCCGTTACCACCTGACCGGTTGGCTGACCACCACAGTTGTATTTCAGAGCCACCTGGCTAATGGTACAGGTTGTGAGCTGAAACCTACAGAGGGTGGTGTGATACCACCTTTGTGAGCTGGAGCCTCCACGGCTACTGATAGGTGTAAGAAATTTAATTTGGGTGTTTTATTGTTTTTAATTAGCAGTTATTGGTTTATAGAAATAACATAGTTAGATTTTTATTTAATTCATATTAGTTTTACATTATATATATATAATATATTATTTAATATATATCTATATATATTAATTAATATATATATATATATATTATTTAATAATATATATTTATTATATGATAATTAATATATATATATACATTATTTAATATATATATTTAAATTAATTGTTAAATGTTTTTATAATATGTTTTAATAAAATGATTGGTGTTATAAAAAAAAAAAAAAAAAAATTTATTCTTAATATATTTATATAAAGGATTTTGAAATGTTTTGAATAAAAAAAATTGAGTATGATAATCTTTACCAGATATAGTGATATAGTTTAATTGGAGAAATTGGAAATAAGCTATGTGATTATAATTATATCGAATCGTTAAAGTTTATAGGTATGATGTTATAATGTAATTGTGCGAATTTGAATTAACAGTGTGTTTTTGTTTTGAATTGAATAATCTCGTATTGTTGACTTAGTCGTTTGATGAAAGTATTGAGTTTGGAAATAATTCTTTACAGAGTTGTTCTTAAGTAATTGTTTTCTGGAGGTTGTTCATTAAGTTGTTGTGGTACTCTCTTCCTTGTTTAATTGTGTCGTAGGGGAAAACCCTAGGTTTACCTTACCATTCGTAAGAGTTAAGTTATTGTTAAGGGCTTCCAGAAATGGAATGTTTATCTATCATGTTTATTTTATTCTTCATGTCGGGCAATTGGGATTAAGGGTTTATGTAAGTCTTCCAGAGAAGTTCTCCAGAGTGGGATGTTTGGTGTAGAGGTTCATTTTGTGAATCGCCTTGATGTATTGTACTATTACGTTGTACCCGGTTTCCACGAACGGGATTTGTGCCTCCTAGGAAATAGGAGTGGGTAATGAGATTTTTACCTCCTTTGAAAGGAGTGTGTTTTCATATGTGGTTTCCTCTAGTGTTTAGAGTGAGTTTCCTTGCTTTGTTTCCTCCTTGGATTGGAGAGATTATGTTGTCTAGTTACCTATTGTGGTATTGTACCTTGTGTGTTGTCGATAGGAGAGTGGCTCTTTGTGGGGGTCCGGCACACAAAGGGGCGCCAGGGTAACCTACCTAGAGTTTAATTAAGTGATAATCTAAATGAATTAATGGGGGGGCTTTCACACTAATAAAGATAAAGGATGTCTCTCTCGTGAAGCAAGTGAATGATAAGGCTCGAGATGAGATGGGACGCATAGTTTTGCGTGAGGGTCCGGCGGCCGGTAGAGGCAAGCCAAGGTAACCCAGGATGGGGGTCCGGTAGCCTAGGAAGGTTGAGCCAGGGTAACTCATGGAAATTTATGCATGAAACTCTTCCTATGTCAACAGTTAGCCAGTTATTGTGCGATGTTCATGATCTTTGTTCTCTAGAAGCATTGTAACCTCGTGTTAAGTGATATTGTGTTGTAGTTGTTAAGTGACTTGTGAATTGTAGATGTAAGTGATATTGTGTCTGCTGTGATTAAGTGATTGATTGATCTATCTTTGGTTATTGTTGGAAGTAGTCTTTGATGTTATGTCTTGAGTTTCATCGATGTTGTGATTATGACTTGTTGTTATGTCCTGAAGTGGTTTGTTGTTGTGCTTTTGGATTTGTCATTGTTGAGTTTCTAAGTGGTCTTTGATGTTAAGTTGTCTATTGGGAGTTAGTCTTTGTGATTGTTAGGCGTGCTTGGTCGGGGACCCTTCCTTGTCTACTCTCAGCACGGGGGTGGTTGGGTGGAACGTGCTTTGCACCCCATTGGGTTCCCTCTTCTGTTGCAGATGTATCTTTTACTTGCAGGCTTTGGCAGATGTTGATGATCCAGTGTCCTTATGTACCAGATAGATGTATATACTTCATATGTAATGTATTCATTGATGTATTGTCTCCCACGTGTGTTGGGATGACCTTGTTGTAAATTGTATATGTGATTATTGAGGTTGTATTTTCAGTCAATTGTATTCTTCTATCATTGGGATGTAATAATTATTCAGGCCATGTATTTATTCAGGATCTTGTGTTATAGTTGGTTATGTTGAGTTGTATCTACCGAAATACGTAACACTTTATATCTTTATAATTCCATGTATTGTCATATGTGCATATGTTATTAATATGGATATAGTTGATAGATATTTTATATGATGAAATGGGAATGAATAGATTTACGTAATAGATTAATTATTGTTATCTTATTATCGTTGTTATGGGTTGGTATAGTAATGTCACCTCGTGTACCCCAAAGGAATTAGTCGTGCAACTTAGTACATTGTTATGTTAGAAAAATTATGTATGTTTATTATGTTCTTTCTTAAAAAAAAATTGTTCCATTGTTATTAGTTCCTTTGGGGTTCGCACGACGGGGCGTTACAGCTTGGTATCAGAGCCCAAGTTTAAACACTGGGCACTCTGGGATAATGTGGACCCATTAAGTTGTTAGTTGCATAGGTAATACTCCAGGCATTATGAGCCATGGCGTTGACCTAGGTGCTTTGTTCGTCAGTTTATGTTTTCCTTTTTGGGTTGATCTGACTTGGCTACCCAGAAGTTGTTGTTACGTGGTGTAGGTCCAATGGCACAGGAAACTAGTGGAAGGGATAGGACCCTCGGTGTAGTGTACAATGCACCGATATCCTTCCTACTGGAAGAATGCATTATGGACAATTGTGTTGTGTGTGAATTTTGTGTGTTGTGTGTGGTGGATGACAACTAGCTTTGTTGTTATGTCCACTCTTGTATGTCTTCTTGTGCTTTACCTCATTGTGCAAGCGATTGCCTGATTGATCCTATGTGGTTTTGGAGTTGCTTTTGCGTGTTATATTGTATGGAATTATGGAATATGGTAATAGGAAATGAATGAATACGTGGTTAGTTATAGAGATTTGTGGCGTGTTATCTCTATGTTTGTTGTATGCTTAATCTTATCTATTATATATATATATATATATAGTTACTAGCTTCCAGGAGTAAGACATATTCTAGGGGGGAGGATGTAATACCCCCATATTTCTGATGCTATTACTACTATTGGTTTCTCTTGTGTGTTAGCATGATACTGATTTGTGTTGTTGATTCATTCACTGACTTGGTGTGTGCGGATGCGTAGTTTAGTTAATTGTTGCGTGTGACATTATTAGTATGATTTATGATACTCAGTGTGTTGATTCAGATTATTGTTTATTCAAAATAGATCTTTATTAATGTTTTATATGTCGATGTGATGATTCTTTGGTGATCATGTTATTTGGATTCAGTATTATTTTATAATGCAATGGTTTAATAATTCTAGTTATGATGCAGTAGTTAAATATCATGTTACCTTATAATCAATTTGGTTAGAAATGTTAGCTCGTTATTGATATTATAATTGTTAGAATAGATTAGGTGAGAGGACAGTGTAGCATCACTCGTTCACGAGTGCCCTGCTACATTGCAATTCCTTCTCATGATAGGAAGTTGATTATATATATATACATGTGCTACTTGACATTTATTTGGATGCAGGATTACAGGAATAAGTCTCGATTCCACCTGCTTCGGTAGGATAGGGAAAGCAATAAATTAACCCAATGGGTAAAATGTTGAAAAAGGGAGTAGGTTTGGAAGTGTCCCCGTCCCAAGTCCGTCATCTGTTGTGAGTCGTTGTGTTATGACTAAAGTTTTGTCTTTGTCTTGTATGTAGTTTTACTGTTGAGTATTTATTTTATTCTTGGTTAGTGTTTAATTAATTAATCGTATTTCATAAAATAATTAATTAATGTTGCCTTGTTATTTGATTTAATTGAGAGTTAGAAAACTATTAAATTTAAATATGTTGTAAATTTAAAAGTGATTTAATTAATTAAAAATGCAAATAATTATAATTAAAATTAATATTGTTAAGAATAATTAGATATTATATTTTTTATTAATATTAAATTAGAAAATTATGTGAGGATAATATCTAAATTTAAATAAATTATTTCAATTAAAATTTTGAATGTGAGGCTTTTAAAGGTGAAAGGACCAATGGAAGAGGCTTTTTGAAAGAAGCGGGAAAAAGATTTATTGATTTTTTAATTAATTGATTTATTATTTTTATGAAGGGAATTATTCACACAAGTTTTGGGGGCTACTGTTGTTTTGGGATCTTGAAAAGAAAAATAAGAAAGATAGTTTGAGTTTTGAGGGTTTTCTAGTGCAAGAATTATTGGGAGTTTGAAAAGAAAGATTATTAATTAGAACATTGAAGGCAGAAGGTCAAGGAAGGAGTTACAGGAGGAATTCGAGAGGAGGTTACAGGCAGGATTCTCCTTCAGACACAGGATTCCAGGTTTTCCCCTTTTAAATTATTAATACTTCATAGGTCTGTAAACAAATCTGAATGCTATGTTTTCAAAAATTGTTGGAATGAAGTTTATGTTTTGGAAACTTGTTTGTGTTTAAAACTCTCGAATCTTCTGTAGTAAATTATAGCATAATTTGTGTTAAAATCCTTCAACATAGTTTAGTAGAGAAAACTAGTGTGCTTGAAATATATAAAAAAAAAAAATCATTTCTGACGGAAGATCAAATTTGCATGTTTAAATTTGTATTGAGTTATTGAAAATCCATGGTTGAGTTGCTTAGAACCTCGGGTTAAATATATATATTGATATACAAAGATTAGATATACATATATTATCATTCTGATTAAATTGATTTTCTGGGTTAATTACTATCTTGTATGAAAACCTAAAGTTTTATTGGTTTTGTCATAAATTTTGTTTATATATATTCACTATATATTATTTAGTATATATGTAAATTAATTGTTATGTATACATTTATAGTTTTAAGTATCTGGTTGTACAGAATAAATAAATGAATGTATTTATGCCTGTATGCTGGGCCTCG
>VDFB02024915.1:0-25133 GCA_007258455.2 Sequoia sempervirens
GATTCTTCTTGAGGGGTGCGCCATCATCAGAAGGGGCCAAAATTGACATTTAAATTTACATTAAAATATTTGGCTGTGACTTTGGAAATATTAAAAGATTAAAAGTTGAATATTTTTTAATAATCCCTATCTTTAAGGAAATCGCACTTTTCAATGATAAAGGGGTTTTGCATTAGGATTTGAGCCATTATGACATTTGTGAATTGAAAATTGATCAGTCTTTGCCAGAGAACAGAACCTTAGGGTTTCAGTCTCGAACGCATTGGAGAACGAGCCATCTCCAGTGAGAGCGATTCAGAGGGTGTGAAATATCATCCGATTTATTGCCGGCAGAGGTTTCTTCATTCAGAGGAAATCATTGAGCTACAGAGGATTTAATTACCTTCAGGGTTTCAGAGAGTTTCTTTCTTTCAGAAGACATCTAACAACATAGGCGCACATATTCTCCACATTCAGAGATTCCAGAAGGAGGCCATACCTTTATTAATTGCTGTTGCTGTCTCAGCCGTACAAATCTGTACAGTACAGCCGTACTATCATTGGAAAAAAGTGTATTCTCCAGAGGAAGTATTGTTTCAGCCTAGTTTTCATCTGGGAGCATATAGCAAGTCAAGGCGCCTATCTTTATTGTTATACTGGAAACTTCTTTGAGTGCCGTACCTCCCTTCATTAATTGCTGATCATTATTAGGCTGTACTGCTGTGTACCAGGCCGTACCAACAACTAGGAGGCGAGTTCTTATTTCTGTTCAAAGCGCCTATCTCCCAGGCAAGCTATCTTCATCACCTTGGACGCAGGAGTAGCTGGAGTCTTCTGTGATCACCAGACAGGAGGAGAAAGGGCTTAATCCTTGCAGCCGTACCATTCTCAGCCTTCATTTATTGCTGCTACAGAAATCAGGTTTTTCATTAGGAATCATTGCTTATTTCATTTGCATGTAACTGGGATATATTGTAATCGTCTTCAAAAGATTCTTTAATGAACAAGTTTCAGTATTTGCAATAGATTTGGTTATTTCCGGAGCTATAAAATTTTATTTAGAATTTACATCATTTATGTGCAAAATAGCCATTCTTCATTTTTATGCAAAAACGACCAAAAACCCAAAACTTCAGAAAAACATCAGAAAACTTTCAGATTCAGGATTAGGGGAAACTTAGGGTTTCTACAGTGGTATCAGAGCTAAATCCTGCCATCCTGAGGGTTTAGCCGTCTTCTGCAGCCGGAACAGTTTGGGTCTTATTAGGTGTTATACATGCAGACGTGCTCTGATTGACAGGCACCAGAATTTGAGCAGGCAGCCGGAAAACATGGCTGACAGAACAAATAAACCTAGAACAGAGATTCTTCATAGTAACCGAGATCAGGCTGATGCAGAGGTTTTGCATGCACTTAGAGATCTTCGTGCAGGTCAACGGCGGTCAAATGGTGTATTACAGCAGTTGGCAGATGCACTTCAGAGACTGGGTACTCCGAGGAGATCGTCACCATATCGTGACGATGACAGGAGTGATGCAGGTTCGCGGAGAGCTCCTAGGACAGTGTCACGGACAGCAGATAGGCCTACTAGGCCCACTTTCACGAGACAGGAGCCCGATGAGGCTATAGCAGGTGAGAAGCATGAGGGTTTGTTCGCTGATACATTTAGGACAGCGAACGACGAGTGGCAGTTAGTACCACCTGAGATCAGCGGAAGGATTACTATTGACAGAACACCACAAAACACAGAAAGAGAAGTTAATAGCATGTTCCAGGAGTATAGCATTCTACCGCAGAAAATTAAAAAGGAACTTCCTTTCTTGAGTTTCATGGATTTGCACCCGCGTCTTTGTCATAAGACAGAGTTGGCAAGAAAGGAATATCTCACTATAGCTCATGAGTTGTTTACACCTGGAAGGGATAGAGAATCTACACATAAGGATGATACAACTCTTCGTCAAAATGATTTGATATCTTCAGTCTCCTATGAAGAAGGCAAAAATTTATGTGACGAATTTGATAGAAGTGCTGATTTAATTCGAGAACACACTAGCACAGCCTTGGGTAATGATTTACCTACATCGTCCTTGCAAGAGGTAGCCCAAGAAATTTCTACCATGGAGGCTACTTCTGATTTTTATGACAGCAATGATGAAACTTCGCGTGAGCGTGAGCCAGCAGCTGTTTCACAGATGCAAAGTAACCCTATTGAGTTGTCACGTGAAGAGACTCAAGAGTTGGGTACTACAGATGCAATTGGTGTTGAGAATTTATATCATGGTGAGTCTGATTTTCTGGATCAGACCTTCGAAAACCAGCTAGAGGATTCATATGTTGATATGGAATCCCAGGATCATACGTTGGATGGGCATGCAGATACTTTGGGAGTAGAAGCGTGTGAAGATACTGTCATACCAGCAACTTCTACCGTACCAGTTGAGCCATCCGTTGAGGTACAGAGCAGCAGTACCTTAGATGTTGAGGTGTGCATGGGTGAAAGCACACATGATGCTGCTTATCACGAGGTGAGTGATGACGGATCAGCGTCATATCATAGTGCATATGGTGAACCGGAAAACTTGTATGGGGGTCGTAAGTTGCAGAATCCTCATCATTTGGTTGGGCAACTACAAGTGAATGACAATATGATTGCCACAGCCCTTGAGCATTTCGATGTTGCACGTCAGATGTTGACTACCTATGGTTGGAGTCCTCCTTTGACAGATGAGCACAGTGATAGTGGTTTTTCCCTTGCAGTGATACATGCACTACGAGAAGCAATTGGAACGATGAAACAAAACTACCTAAAACTACTTGCGGACAGGGATTTCCTTCTCGAGTGGGATTGCATTTGTTATGATGCCTTGAAGGGAAAGGAGGAGCGGATCGATGAGCTCATTCATGAGCTTGAGGTTCGAGAGTCACAGTTACAGATTGAGAAGTTTACCGTGGCGTTGAGTTTAGCACAATCTTCACCATCTTTTGATATGGTTCAGTCTTCCATGGCAGCGGTTGGTGAGGAGTATACATCCATGGTTCATGGCAGTGAGGGATATGTTGAGGATGTGATTACATCCATCACGGTTACAGGAGCAGTGGATACAGATGGGATGAGTGCACTAGATGAGAGTTGCAGTGGGCTACGTGTTGCACCAGGTTTTCTTGAGATTAGTCCCATGATAGGTGAGGCACGGCAGATCATTGATAGTCCCTGTGACATGGTTGTTGATTCACTAGAGAGTTGTGTGACAACCCTCGACACTTGTCCATCTTCACAGAAGATATTCGGAGACTCATCCAGTTGGGAGATTGGTACTTATGTTGATTTGTTTCCCTCTCCTGGAGGCAAATCAATCATGTTATCCGATGCAGTTGATTATGATCGGCAGCTGGTTGAGCCAAGTCAGGAGTACAATTCGATTTATTATTCCAGCGATTCAGAGATGGATGATTCAGATCAGTATGGAGTGATTGTGCAGTTTGTGAATAATCCATTATTTGAATTTGATGGTGGTTTGGTCTATGATAACCCACTCTTCGAGTTGGGGGCTGATCGTACTCTTGACACTAGTTCTGGGTTGGGTGATGATCGTAGTGTTTGGGATTGTTCCAGTGCATCGCGATTCCAAACAAGACTCACAGAGGAGTTTAATGGGGTGTACACGGTGAGGAGTGCTTATAGTTTTTCCTTTGATCCACCTGTACATGATTCGTATTCAATGCGCAATTCTTGTGCACAGGGTGATTCTCTTGGTGCAGCCGAGGGGAGTACTTCATTACTGTGTGCTGAGTTACCATCTTCACAAGATGGAATTAGCGACTGCAAGTACTCGACTCAGTTGTTTGTAGGGTGTTACTTGCAGGGACAACAGTCAATTGTCCTTCATGCCGATACGTTTTTGACAGGGCTTGATACTTCTATGTCGCAGATTTTTCATACGGGTACATGGTTACAGGGCGACTATGGTGTTAGTTGGCATGATGGCTGGGTCAGTTATCACATCCATGAGGTTGTAGTAGAGGACAGGGAGAGATTCAGTGTAGCAGATGCTTCCAGAAGTTATTTTCTCCACATGACCGATGGGTGTGAATTCAGACTGTATTGGGATCCAGGTGGTGACAGTTTGGGTACTGAGTATTGGATGGGTCCCACTGGGTCACTTCACTATTCTCAGCATGGTGAAGTTGGAGGCAGTAGAGCGCAGTGGCAGTCTAAGGATGACAGTCACGACAGACTTTCACTCTGGGTTTGGGATCCAGAGATAGCTTGCGCAGTTGAGTTTTTGTTGATGCTACAGGAGACAGTTCGAGATGTGTGGGACATTTCACAGTTTTTCTTTTGGGCCTCCCGAGGTTTGGAGTTTCTTTGCGATTGGGGTGGCAGGGTCAAAGCAATTTCCGAGGGAAGGCCGGATTAATCGCCCGTACATTTTTGAGCATAGGAGTTCATAAGATTGGCCTATCATCTCACGACCTTAAGTGGATAGAGATCATTTGGGCAACGACTTGGGGTGGCGGTTTTGAATCAATTGGCTTTTCGTTTGGGCTTTCGATGAATCTTCTTAAGTTAGTTGCTATTTTTAGCGAGTTCTGGCGGCGGCATTAGGACCCTATATTTTTAGCGATTATGGATTTGGCGTTGAGAATCACTTTTAATTGCGTCGGCTTGATTGAGCGATCATCGGATGAGTATAGCGAGAGAGAAATATTAATATTTAATTGCATTAATTAAATATTAATTATTTATCGATTATAATATAAAGTTCGCAATGGTAGTTACTAACTTAAGTGATTCTTCATGAGGGTGCGCCATCATCGAGAAGGGAGGCCAAAATTGACATTTAAATTTACATTAAAATATTTGGCTGTGACTTTGGAAATATTAAAAGATTAAAAGTTGAATATTTTTTAATAATCCATATCTTTAAGGAAATCGCACTTTTCAATGATAAAGGGGTTTTGCATTGGGATTTGAGCCATTATGACATTTGTGAATTGAAAATTGATCAGTCTTTGCCAGAGAACGGAAGCGTTAGGGTTTCAGTCTCGAACGCATTGGAGAACGAGCCATCTCCAGTGAGAGCGATTCAGAGGGTGTGAAATATCATCCGATTTATTGCCGGCAGAGGTTTCTTCATTCAGAGGAAATCATTGAGCTACAGAGGATTTAATTACCTTCAGGGTTTCAGAGAGTTTCTTTCTTTCAGAAGACATCTAACAACATAGGCGCACATATTCTCCACATTCAGAGATTCCAGAAGGAGGCCGTACCTTTATTAATTGCTGTTGTTGTCTCAGCTGTACAAATCTGTACAGTACAGCCGTACCATCATTGGAAAAAAGTGTATTCTCCAGAGGAAGTATTGTTTCAGCCTAGTTTTCATCTGGGAGCATATAGCAAGTCAAGGCGCCTATCTTTATTGTTATACTGGAAACTGCTTTGAGTGCCGTACCTCCCTTCATTAATTGCTGATCATTATTAGGCCGTACTGCTGTGTACCAGGCCGTACCAACAGCTAGGAGGCGAGTTCTTATTTTTGTTCAAAGCGCCTATCTCCCAGGCAAGCTATCTTCATCACCTTGGACGCAGGAGTAGCTGGAGTCTTCTGTGATCACCAGACAGGAGGAGAAAGGGCTTAATCCTTGCAGCCGTACCATTCTCAGCCTTCATTTATTGCTGCTATAGAAATCAGGTTTTTCATCAGAAATCATTGCTTATTTCATTTGCATGTAACTGGGATATATTGTAATCGTCTTCAGAAGATTCTTTAATGAACAAGTTTCAGTATTTGCAATAGATTTGGTTATTTCCGGAGCTATAAAATTTTATTTAGAATTTACATCATTTATGTGCAAAATCGCCATTCTTCATTTTTATGCAAAAACGACCAAAAACCCAAAACTTCAGAAAAACATCAGAAAACTTTCAGATTCAGGATTAGGGGAAACTTAGGGTTTCTACAATCAGCATCCTTCAAGCTATATGCTGGTAAAATTTGAAGACAAACGGAGCACTTACTATTTAGAGTAAGTCATTTTGGAAACAGGCTAAAAATAGCAAGTCAGGTGCATGCGTTGATGCCGACAGGCAGGTCACGTGGTGAGGAGCGCATCATTCAAATTTCAAGTCAATCGGAGCAGTGGAGCTATCAGAAACGAGCAGTTACTATTTATAGCAAATCACCTTCAGAAATGGGCTAAAAATAGCAGGCCAACCCGAAATAGCAGTGTCAACAGGTTAATGAAGTCGTGAGGATGCAGCATTCAGAATTTCAAATCATTCTGAGCTTCAGAGATGCAAGAATTGAAGGACTTACTATAAATAGTAAGGCATGAAGAAGCTGGCGAAGACAAGGAAAACTGGCCAAGTCTGGAACTTTATCCTTCACCACCATCAAAATGCGCCCACTTCAGCTGGAGACCTTGAGAAAAATACAAAATGTTGAACTTCCTGCAGGAACTTGAAAATGCGCCCTCAAGGATGAAAAGCATGAAAAATGTTCTAAGTGTTCATCCTGCTCCCTAGGCCAAATGCGCCCATCTCAGCTGGAGGTCATAAAATTTTTCTAAGTGTTGTGCTTCATCCTGCACAACCATAAAAATGCGCCCTCATGCAAGATCTCATACTTGAAAAATTTTCTAAGTATAAAAATTCACCTCCTAGGCCAAAATGCGCCCATGCAACAAGAAGGATAGCAAGTCAAAGAAAGTCAAAGTTTTTCATCCACCTCACCCATCAAAATGTGCCCAAGTTGAGAGAGTTGATAGCAAAAATTTCTAAGGCATGAAAATATCCTCCACCACCCCCTAAATGCGCCATCCTTCATGCATGTTCAAATGCGCCCAAAATGAAAAGGGTCAAAGGAGTCAACAAAGTTTATCCTTCCCCCATGGCAAAATGCGCCCAAATGGGGCCACATGAGGACAAAAGCTGGAAGTTGAAGGGTCACTTGTGAAAAGCGTTGGGAGTTTCATCCTGCACATATGCTGAAATGCGCCCAAAAGCAAATGGGTCAAAGGAGTCAACAAAACTCATCCTTCACACATAGCAAAATGCGCCCAAATGGGGCCATGTGAAGACAAAATAGTGAAGTTCAAGGGTCATCCTTCACACATGTGATATGCGCCCAAGCTGAAGTTAGTAAAAGGTGAATGAAGAGTGTGAAAGTAAAATGAAAGGGTAAAACTTGCTAGGCGTATCCTCTTGCATATGGTATATGCGCCTAAGGTAAAGTGTAAAAGGTGGATGGATTTAAAGAGTGCCAAGGCGTTGAAGACTCTTAGTATCCTTTTGAAGTGTGATGTACGCCCAAGGTTGATAAGGGTGATGAATATAATATGTTAGGCGTTGAAGATTAAATATTCCTCATGGAGTGCCAAATGCGCCAAAGGATAAAGTAAGAGGGAGTGTTGCTAGGCGTTGGAAGGGGAGATTAAAGTATACTAAGGTGTTGAGAATGTTCTCTATGACAAGGCAAATGGGCCCATCCTTCATGGAAGTATGAAGTAAAATACAAGGTGATGGAAATATGAACAAGGCATGTTAGGCGTGATATGTGCCTTCAAGGAAAATTTTCCAAGTGAAGCAAAATAAAATTTTCCTCACCATAGGCAAGGTGATCGAAGTTGAGTAAAAATTTTCTAAGGCAAAAATTTCAAAAATGCTAAGTAATTCAAATTTTCCAAGGCAAAATATTTTCTTCCTTGGGAAAAACGCCCAAGTCTGATGAAGTGATGAATTTTCCTGAAGTCCGAGTGAAGTTGCCAACATTGCAGGATGAGTAAAAATTTTCAAGTCAGGGCAACAAAATTCTCAGAGAGGATGAAGAAATGAAATAAATTGTTGAAAGTTATTTTTCAAAGGTTCAAAATTCAAGAAAATTAAATGAACCCGTTCGTCGTGCACCTATGAGTTTGACGCGTTCTGAAAGAAATTTTCTTCTGGGTATCAAAGATTATCGATGAGGAATGGATTTTAAGGTCTTCCATAGCTTGCCGAGGTTTCTGTGATAAGGATTTTAAATAGGCGCCAGGTTGGTGAATTTCCTAAGGGAAATTTGAGAAATTTTCTAAGGCAAGGGAAGAAATGCTTGTGAAGATAAAAATATGCCTTGGCGGACGAATTTGAAATTGAGTGCCTAGATGATTTTTGATCAAATTCCTGATGAAAGCATTTTTCTTGAGTCTGAGCTGGATGAAATATCAGAAGTGAAGTACGCCTAGGCAGAAGACAAGATGGGTTGAAAATTTGGCTAAGGCATGAAGAATTTGAATGCGAAGTTGGCTAAGGAAAAACGACGAGCCCTTGAAGATCAAAGCGTGGAAATCAGGTAAGTAAGGTGAGTTTATACTATGAAATGTTCTAATTTTCTTCTCCTTGCTTGTTTTGTAGGAGAAATGTTGAGGCCAGAGCACGATGACTTGAAGTGGTGAGGCACGATGATATTACAACCTTCGGAGGAAGATAAAGTTTTGAGTTTCACATGAAGGAAGAAAAGTTGCAAGAAATGGCTAAGTGTTGAGGTTTCTCCTCAAGAATCCAATGTGCACCCAACACAGTCAGACGGATGGCAAGCGGAAATGATCTAGTCCAAGACTGAAAAATCCTTCAAATTCAAGAATGGAAGCTCGAGCAAAGTTGAAGAACAACGTCAAGAAGAAGATCAAGAGCAGTTGAACTCTAGATTCTATCAAATTTTATTATCTGAGGAGGCAATCTTAGAGACTCTTTTACCCTCCTCCAAGCGATCAACAGAATTGGCTGAACGCGAAGATCGAGAACAGTGTGAACGCGTTTTAAAGATGGAATCTTCTAGAAGGATGATGGACATTATGGCTCATTTATTACCCCACTCCTCTTGGTGGCGGTTTTTAGGGCGAATCTTGTTTAGGGCTGAGGTGGCACAATCCTAGCCATCTAGCCGATTGTAATCTAAGTCGTCCGTTGGACTTGGCCAACTATAAAAGGGGGAGTCCCCCTCATTTGTAACTCATTAGAAATTAGACATAGAGGTAGAAGTTAGACAGTAGAGAGTAGAGGGACAACTTAGAAGTAGCTTAGTATAGATTGATAGTGTAGTTTGAAGAAGAGGGAAAGTTTTCCCTTGAAAGCTTTGTAAGAAATTGTTGTGAACACTCTCTCAATAAAATAGTTTTTCATTGATGGTGAATTTCGTCTTTGTTGTTAGTAGCTAGCAAGGTTTCTTCATCCTTCCGATTCAAATGGTAGCGTAAAATAGTTCAAAGTAGTATAATTTTCATTCCATGCAAGTAGATGTTAGCTGTGGAATGTGGTGTTTGATCTAAGCAACTTCGTCTATCCATACCACTAGTGTATTTGCTGATGGTGAATGCGCCTTGGGTGGTCAACTAGAATATCATGTACTTAACTCCAATCACAGTTTGAATAATGGTATGCGTCGTTGTGATGGTATCTTTATGTCAAGTAGTGGTTTGAACATCTTTAGTCATCTCCCTTGAAGATTGCACCGACTCCGTGGAAGCTGCCCGATGCGAGGCAAAGCGAAGTTCGGTTTAAGTTTGCTGAAGTTGAGCTCCATATCCCACACTTAGAGTAGATTAGAATCTTCTTAACCTTACCCCCATTTCATTCAATACTTTCTGGTTAGAATAGGAAACAAGAACTTCATAGACAAATCTTTCGAGCATTTGAATTCCTTTCTCCGTTGCCGAACAATTCCGTAAGTCCCCTTGAAATACCAGCAAATCACATTGAGCCAACTGAGTCTATTCGCATTAAAGGAACCTTGGAGTTGAACGCACGAACTTTCTTGCAATCTTAGCGTGCGGAATACTTTGATCAAGAGAGGATAGGGTAGCCGTTGGCGACTTTATTCCGCGTTGGTGCGGTCACGAAAAACACATTAACAGTTGTCAAATGCAAATGCATGTCATACCATTGCGAAGCTCTTTGAAAACCCAGGAAGAATCCAAAAACCAATCTTGCATGCAAACTCCTTATTGAAATGCATGTCACTTTCATTAAATGCATGTCACATCTCTTTGAAGCTTTCTAAAAACCCAAAAAGATCCAGAAAAAACACTACCAAACTCCTGCATGCAAACCCCTGAATCCACAAAAGAAGCCTCCTACAAAATAGGAAACCCTAATTTTTCCTCTGACTAGTCTACGGGTATCTGGAAATAGGCCAACAGTCACTAGAAAGTGTAGTGCTAAAAATGGGGACATTACAATTGACTTGCTCCATACTTGGGGTATCATGAGGTGTCATGCCAAGGTTTATTTCTTATGATTGAGCTGGGTGTTTCTCATGTTGACCCGGATTGTGATTCGCAATGAGTTTGTTGACGCTGTCTTTTGTGAGTTGTTTTGGCAGGATATATTTCATGGCAT
Organism: Sequoia sempervirens; assembly: GCA_007258455.2. Lineage (NCBI taxonomy): Eukaryota > Viridiplantae > Streptophyta > Pinopsida > Cupressales > Cupressaceae > Sequoia > Sequoia sempervirens. The sequence goes on from VDFB02024915.1 coordinate 10,355, forward strand.
TGGCTTCGTTCCTTTCAAGTCTTTCAGTATGGGCTTTGATGATTTTTACTCTTTGAGGGACTAGGATAGGGGAGTGTAGTTTGGGCACGTTGAGTTGATAGTTATGATCAGTGTGGCATAGCATCAACATGGTGGTTCGTTTCTGAGACTAACTTGGAACTCGAGGATCACACTGTAATGCCCAAAATTAAAATTTTTGCATCATTAAGGCATTTTGTAAAAGTGGTTAAAGTCTTGTAAAAAAATTGTAAAAAGTTAAAATTTTCTAAAACTAGAAATTTTTTATTTTTAGAAATTTCTAAAATTAGACTTGATTTAGGGTTTTCTAGGTTTGTTGTCAAATGGATGTTGGTAGAAGTTTTTAAAAATAGAAATTTCTATTTTTTAAAAATGTCTAAAAATAGAATCTTTGTTTCCAAGGCTCAAACTGATTTTGATTGGTCGAAAATACTTCCCAAGCAGGCTAGTCCAGTCAGAATCGTCAAAAGATCAATTTTTCTCTGATGGGTCTATTTTTCTTTTTTAGAAGGCAAAGCATAAGCTCTGAGGTCATCAATGGAGGAAGGTCAATTGCCAGGTGTCAAATTCAAAGTCTCAAATGCTGCATAGATCAATCAACGGCAAAAGATGCACAAGAGACGGTGAAAGGAGACAAATCTAAATATAGTGAAATCTATGAAAAATATTCTAACACTGGAATACCCAGGCGCCTCATTTCAAGGAGGGCGCCTGGTTTTCAATGCCTTAGCCAATTTTCAGCTTTTGACAACGGTCAACTTAGCCAGCAAAGGTGGTCAACATAGTCGGCAAAGGTGGTCAATGGAAAACAAGGAAAGTTGAAAATCTCAAAAATAAAACTAAGTCTGGGATGTCTAGGCGCCTTTTTTCAAGGAGGGTGCCTGGCATTTCATGCCTTAGAAAATTTTACTCGTTTTTTAGAAAACATGCAATCTCCTCCATTAGCCCGGTTCCAATTGCACAAAAAGCAATCAAAATCAGTTTTTAGGGTTTGAAAAGCTGGAGGTCATCTCAAATATGTTCAACCTCTTCAATGAATCTATCAGATGGCAAGAATTGCAGATCAAACAGAGGCATTTCACGAAAAACGTGAAAATATTCTCTCTCTAGCAAAGCCGGGCACCTTATTTCAAGGAAGCCACTTGGGTTCTTATGCCTTAGAATATTTTTCGATTATTCAAAAATTTGTCAAAACACCTTCATCGGCTCGGTTCTAGATCTTGGAAAATCAATCAAATGCAGTGTTTGAGGCTGGCAGAAGGTATCATTCATCTCAAATTTGATCAAGTTTGCCAAATTGACTAACTTTCAGTCTCAGTTATTCACATCTCAGATTTAATCAGATTCGCTAGATTGACTAACTTTTAGTCTCAGTTATTCACAGATTGGCGAAAAATGATGCCCGAACAGGAGGTACCAGCTTCCAGAAACACATGAAGGCCTAAAAGTTGAAAATCTCAAAAAAATGACTAACACTGGTAAACCCAAGTGCCTTTTTTCAAGGAGGGTGCTTGGCTTTCCATGCTGTGATGTCCCCATCCTAGTTAGCGCAGCTGGATATGTGGTTAGCCTATCATCTTGGTCCTCATAGGTTGACAAATATGTATAGAGGATCAATTGAGGTAGTTACCGGTGTTCAGGAGCTTCAGTTTTGGCAGTTGTTTCAGGTTGAGCCTTCGCAGAATCCTTCAGAGTGGATTTTCAGAGACTTGCTATTTTTAGAAAGTCGGACAGGCGGAAGCTGCTATTTTTGGCAGGGGCACCTGGTTCAGCTGTTTAGCTCAGATTCGACCCAGTTCATCAGTGTGTTGGTCAGATGGAGAAATAACGGAGTATTTAATGGTTTATTAAATAATTAATATTTTTGACTTTATATTAAAGTCACTTTATTAATTATTTAAATATTAATGGTTTTGGCGTATTATAAAGTATTTCTAATACTTTATAATAAAGTGGAATAATTAATTTAATGAATGAATATTTATTCATTAATAAAGAAGGCGCCTATTATTAAAATATTTCTCCTAAGTCCAAATAGGCAAATTAAATCATTTATTTAAATGATTATTAAAAAGAAGGGTTTGGTCGAATTTTTCAAGAGAGCTATATATTCACAGCTAAAGACAAATCGAACTCTTATGTCTTGATTATTCAATTTGTCTTCTTTTTGCTCTGAGCATTGAAGTTTGCAAAACCTAGGGTTTCAGCAGACGAACGATTTTGGAGAACGATACCTCTTCAGAATCTGGCATACTGAGACTGTGCAATACCAATTGAAGATTGTCTACTTGGTGACTTCACACAGAAGTTGCAGTTGAGATTATTGATCGATTTCAGGAAGGTTTTATCAGAGATTTTCATCAGTTATTAATGGCGCACCATTTGAGATTGTGGAACAGTGATCTGGCAGTGTATTCTCTGAGGCCGTACCATATTAAGAGCTGCTGCTAGGCCGTACAGAATTGTACCAGCAAGGTTGTACATTTCATCTGGGAATACGTCTTCACCTCTGGGGTCTTCTACCTGTTGCAATAGGGACGCCTTTATACTCTGAAGCTTGAGGCGTGGTATCTGGAGACTGGAGTTTACCCTCTGGCATGGGCCGTACATTTCTTCTTATCTTCAGAAGGCTGCAAGTAAATCAGGTTCCATTAAAATAAAGTTGTATTTTCCTTCATATGTTCATTTTATTTATTGTATGTGCTCTGGAAACTCAATAAAGTCAAGCGCCTACCTCTTCTGAGCAATTTGAAAGCATATTTCATGCCTTAGATTTATTTTGGATTTTTAAGCATTTTTATAGTAAAATCGCAGCTTTCATATTTATTGCAAAAACCTCAAAAAAACACAAAAAAATACAAAACGATCAAAACAACAAAATCAGTGATTTTCAGTTAGGGTTTCGGGGTTGAGAATCACCTGGATTCTTACAGTGGTAGCAGAGCACAAATTTCCTGCCATCCTGTGCTTTTTCAGTTGCTTTTTCAGAAAACAAAGTGCTTTTTGGTTGCTTTTTCATGAGCAGAGATATTATTCATTATACCAAGGGTACAGGAACAGGTAGAGTTGAGGATTGGACAGGTCCACCTATTCCTGAAGGTGAGACAGTGTTAGGAGTATTGGGTATTCATAGATCTAGCTCCAACAGCAGCGAGAACAGTGTTGCAACCCTAATGGCAGACTGTGAGATCCTTGCAGAGACACATAGGGATTCAGGGAAAGCACATGCAGAGGGTGATATCACTGATGAGGAGTTTAGACGCAGGCATGACAACATGATGGACATGATGTCCCAATTGATGGGCACTATTAGGCAGTGTACTCCATCACAGCCACATTATATTCAGATCGGACAGTCGAGCAGGACTGTAGGAGTGGATCAGCCTTTGGCATCAGCACCACGACAGCCATCACCGATCTACCATGAGCATAGGCCTGGACAGCCTACATTCTTACCCAGAGAGACCCCACCTCCGACTCCGGGGGCAGAGCAGCAGGGGCATCATCAGGAGTTTCAACCACATAATGGTATGTCAGTAGCAGATGTGACTAGGTTTCACGGTGAGTACCTATCATTGGCACCTGAGATCAGGCAAGCACTATCTTTTCATGAGTTTATGGATGTTCATAAACCTAGAGGAGGAGGCAGATTTGACCGTAGAGCTCCTCAGCATCAGCAGCCACAGCCACAGGTGAACAGGGATTTGCAATATGCTGTCAGCAAGATCACCTTGCCATATTTTGACGGTTCTGATAAGACATCAGCGAGGTCTTGGGTCCAAAAATTGGACAATTATCTATCACTGAGACCTATGCAGGAGGACGAGGCCATTAAGTTTGCTACTTTGCATCTTGATGGGCTGGCGCATGATTGGTGGCATCATGGCATGTACACACTTGGCCATCATGCAGTTACTACCTATCAGGAGTTCACTAGCAGGCTCATAGAGCGTTTTGATAAGAAAGATCCGCAACTCTACTTCAGAGAGCTAGCTCAGCTCAAACAGACAGGTAGCTTGGATGCGTATGTCAGTGAGTTTCAGAAGGTTGCAGTCATGGTGACAGGCATTTCAGAGTGGAGACTTGTTATACTCTTCGTCGAGGGGTTGACAGAGCCTATGAGAGGTTGGGTCAAGGCATTTGATCCTCCTACCCTTCAGGAAGCCATGAGGAAGGCGCGGAACATGGAGCTTGCAGCACCTCGCAGCAAGTTCACTTCAGGTTCGACACCCTACACGAGGCCTAATAGGTCTTTTGATAGGAATAGGCCCTTTGACAGGAGGAGGGATCAACCGGATCCTAAGAGACAGAATGCACCACCCTTTGACAGAGAAACACTGAACGATTTGCGGAAGAAAAAGTTGTGTTTCTGGTGCAAGGCACCCTACGATGAAAAACATGTATGCCCACTTCGTCCCAAGGTCAAAAATAATCAGATGGAATGGTTTTATGAGGGCGAAGAGCAATCTGATCTGTCAGACCAGCAAGCTGATTCCGAGCATTCAGATGATGACAGGTCCGAAAATGAGGGTGAAAACGAAGGAGGAAGGAAGCTACAGGAAGCACACTTGACTAGCCTTCAGAGAGATGGGTCATTTAGACTTCGCGGCTTCTAGCAGGTCAGAAGGTGATCACGTTATTGGACACGGGTGCCACACATAATTTCATTGATGCACGGTTGGTAGAGAGACGTGGTATTCAAACAGAGGAGTTTGAGGGTATCCGAGTCAAGGTGGCGGATGGGTACACCCTCAAATGTGACCGAAAGATTACTGATCTTCTGATGCGACTGAACAACTATGAGTTCAAGACTGAATTCTACGTTGTTAATATGGGAGATACTGATGTGGTGTTAGGGATGGCATGGTTGCACGATTTGGGTGAGTTCACACTCAATTTGCGAGACATGGAGATGAAGTTTAAGGTTGATGGGAGACCTCATGTCATCAAGGCCATTAGAGACAGTAATTTGAGGATGGTTTCGTTCAGGCGGATGGAGAGACTCATTCGTCATGATATGGTTGACTGGGCAGCGGAGTGCATGTTGATGCCAGCCCAGCAGGAGCAGCAGAAGGGTGAGTACCACCCAGACATTCAGATACTGAGGACTAAACACTCCAAAGTGTTTAGTGACATTCCACCTGGTAGACCTCCAGATAGAGGCACTGAGCATATCATTGAGTTGGAGGGCGCAAAGCCCATTATGATCACCCCTTACAGGCATCCGAAACAACTCAAGGATGAGATTGAGAAGACCATCAATGAGTTATTAGCCATGGGACACATTAGACCTAGCAAGTCACCTTTTGCTTCATCGGTTGTCTTGGTGAAGAAGAAGGATGGATCACTGCGAATGTGCATAGACTACCGACAGCTCAACAAGAGGACAATTAAGAAAGGTACCCTATACCACGCATCGATGAGTTGATTGATGAGTTACACGGTGCTATCTTCTTCACGAAGATTGATTTGAGATCCGGGTACCACCAGATTCAGATGAGGGAGCAGGATATTGAGAAAACCGCTTTCAGGTGTCATTGCGGTCACTTCGAGTTCTTGGTTATGCCCTTCGGGCTAACCAATGCACCTGCCACCTTTCAGGCTACTATGAACAGGGTTTTCAGTTCTCAGCTGCGAAGATTTGTATTGGTCTTCTTCGACGACATCTTGGTATATAGCAGGTCATGGGAGGAGCATTTAGCTCACTTAGACGTAGTTTTGGGTATCTTGGCTGATGAGTCTTTCTATGCCAAGGAATCCAAGTGTGAGCTAGGCATGGAGGAGTTGTTGTATCTGGGGCACATCATCAGTGCCAAGGGAGTGAGTATGGACCCTGAGAAGGTCCGAGCAATAGTTGAGTGGCCGGTACCTGAGAACCTTACGTAGCTCAGAGGCTTCATCGGGTTGTGTGCTTTTTTACAGGAGATTTGTTAGTGGGTTCTCACGTCACGCTGCACCCCTTACTGATTTGACAAAGAAGGGGGCTTTTACTTGGTCACCACAGGCGCAGGAGTGCTTTGACAGGTTCAAGGTGATCATGACTTCATGTCCAGTGCTAGCATTGCCTGACTTTACGAAGTCATTTGATTTATTTTGTGATGCTTCAGGAGAGGGCATTGGTGCCGTTTTGATGCAGGAGCGACACCCTATTGCTTTTGAGAGCAAAAAGCTTAGGGGTCCTAAGAGGTTCTACAGCATTTACGACAAGGAGATGTTAGCCATTATGCATGCTTTGGCTAAGTTCAGGCAATACTTGGTAGGCAGCAAATTCAGTGTTCGTACAGACCATAATAGCCTGAAACACTTCCTCAGACAGCGAGACCTGAATGAGAGGCAGCAGAAATGGGTCAGCAAACTGCAGTCGTATGACTTTGACATCACCTTCATTAAGGGGAAGCAGAATGTTGTAGCTGACGCCTTGTCTCGTAGACCTCAGTTGAATGCCATGGCATAGATCTCAGAGGATTGGAGGCATCAGATTATTGCAGAGTATGCTAAGAACCCATGGGCTTCTAGCATTGTTGACAGGACAGAGCAGGATGATAGGTACACTATTGCAGATGACTTGATCATTTACAAGGGGCGGATTTTTCTGATTCCTGGCTCTGAGGTGAGGGATACAGTTTTGAGAGCCTTTCATGATCTTCCTATGGCGGGCCATCCCGGGTACTACAAGACATATAAAATGGTTCGGGAACGGTTTACTTGGAAAGGGCTGAAAACTGATGTTCTACAGTATGTTCGAGAGTGTTCTGTTTGCCAGCAGAACAAGCAGGAGCACACTTATCCTGCTGGATTGCTCCAGCCATTGCCGATACTTGATAGGAAGTGGGAGTGTTTATCGATGGACTTTATCACGGGTTTGCCGAAAGCCCAAGGTAAAGATTGCATCTACGTAGTGGTTGATCGGTTGACTAAATATGCACACTTCTTCTCGATTACTACTACTTTCACAGCATCACAGACTGCAGAGCTCTTCTTCAGAGAGGTATTCCGGTTGCATGGGTTGCCTCAGACGATAGTCAGCGATAGAGATAGTCGGTTCATGAGCAACTTTTGGCAGGAGTTGTTCAGGCTCTGTGGGACCGAACTGACACCGAGTACCAGCTACCATCCGCAGACAGATGGGCAGATAGAGATTGTCAATAAGTGGGTGGAAGGTTACTTGCGCAATTACATAGCTGGACAGCAGAGAGCTTGGGTGAAGTGGATATACCTCTGCGAGTATTGCTATAACTCGACTCACCACATGACGATACAGATGACACCCTTCATGGCTTTATATGGGTATGAGGCGCCCAACCTTTTGGACCTGATATTGAGTGATAGCAGAGTGTCGAGTGCAGGGGATATGATGCAGAGTCAGCAGGACATTTTGAGGTCTCTCAGAGACAATATCCAGCGGGCACAAAATCAGCAGAAGCAGTATGCTGATCAGAAGAGGGTTGAGCGTTCCTTTGATGTGGGTGATATGGTGTACCTTATGTTGCAGTCTTATCGTCAGTCTACTCTGCAGAAGAGTGGGACAGAGAAGCTGAAGCCTTGTTACTATGGTCCATTTCGTGTTGTCGGGCGAGTGAAGCGAGTTGCTTATGGAAGTTGGACTTGCGGTGGTCGCGAGGGTTCACAATGTGTTTCATGTTTCTGCTGAAGAAGGCATTAGATTGACATGATACCCTCTCTAGTTACTGCCACCCCTTATTGGCGGTGATACGAAATACCGAGGCCATCCTGAGATGAAGGAGAGAACACCTTGGTTGAGGGTGATCCAGATATCCCGATCAAAGTGGAGACTTGCACTAGTTGAGGTGCTACATGGGGAGTGGAGGATTTTCACGAGCATCGAGGAGTTGAGATTGCTTGGCGAGGACAAAAGCAATTTCCGAGGGAAAGCCCGGTTGTGATGTCCCCCTCTAGTCGGTATAGCTAGATGTAATAATGGTTAGCCTATTATCCACGGTCCTGCCGTGGGGTGACGGATGTGTATAGAGGGATCAATTGAGGGTGATTCTTAGGTGTTGAGGGAGCCGGTTTGGTAGTTGTTCGGGTTGAGCCCATGAGAATCGCCCGAGGAAGTGGATTTTTGAGGAGACTTCCTATTTTAAGAAATCAGTTGAAGGCGGAAGCTGCTATTTTGGGCAGGGCACTTGGTTCAGCTGTTTAGCTCAGATTCGACCCAGTTCATCAGTGTGTTGGTCAGATGGAGAAATAACGGAGTATTTAATGGTTTATTAAATAATTAATATTTTTGACTTTATATTAAAGTCACTTTATTAATTATTTAAATATTAATGGTTTTGGCGCATTATAAAGTATTTCTAATACTTTATAATAAAGTGGAATAATTAATTTAATGAATGAATATTTATTCATTAATAAAGAAGGCGCCTATTATTAAAATATTTCTCCTAAGTCCAAACAGGCAAATTAAATCATTTATTTAAATGATTATTAAAAAGAAGGGTTTGGTCGAATTTTTCAAGAGAGCTATATATTCACAGCTAAAGACAAATCGAACTCTTATGTCTTGATTATTCAATTTGTCTTCTTTTTGCTCTGAGCATTGAAGTTTGCAAAACCTAGGGTTTCAGCAGACGAACGATTTTGGAGAACGATACCTCTTCAGAATCTGGCATACTGAGACTGTGCAATACCAGTTGAAGATTGTCTACTTGGTGACTTCACACAGAAGTTGCAGTTGAGATTATTGATCGATTTCAGGAAGGTTTTATTAGAGATTTTCATCAGTTATTAGTGGCGCACCATTTGAGATTGTGGAGCGATGATGCATGATGTATTCTCGGTAGGTACCGATACAGTATTAAGAGGCTGTTGCTGAATATCTGAGAATTATACCGACAAGGCCGTACATTTCATTTTAGAATAAGTCTTCACCTCAAAGGGTCTTCTACATTTACCATGAGGATGCCTTATACTCACGAAGCTTGAAGTGGTATCACAGGCTGGAGTTTACCCTCATGGGCGTACATTTCTTCTTATCTTGAGGTACCAAATGTCGGGTTCCATTAAAATAAAGTTGTATTTTCCTTCATATGTTCATTTTATTTATTGTATGTGCTCTGGAAACTCAATAAAGTCAAGCGCCTACCTCTTCTGAGCAATTTGAAAGCATATTTCATGCCTTTAGATTTATTTTGGATTTTTAAGCATTTTTATAGTAAAATCGCAGCTTTCATATTTATTGCAAAAACCTCAAAAAAACACAAAAAAATACAAAACGATCAAAACAACAAAATCAGTGATTTTCAGTTAGGGTTTTGGGGTTGAGAATCACTTGGATTCTTACACATGCCTTAGAAACTTTTTTGCCCCGTTTGTGTTTTCTTCAATTCAGCCTCCATCAGCAATTTCTTGGGTATACATTCACAATCAGATATCGTCAGATGCTGGTACGAAGTTGGGGATCACTTTAGCAGTGGTCAAAGATAAGATTTCCATGGTCAAACAAAGATTATCAGTAGACAGTGCCAATTTGATGGATCATCAAAGTCAAAAGCAAGCTTCAACGGAGGCAAAAGCAAGCAAAAAATTGAAAATTATGGAATTTTTCTAAGTTTGGTGAAGCAAGGCGCCTTTTTTTCAAGGAGGGCACCCAAGTCTTCTTGCCTTAGAATTGTTTTGAAAACATCCTCATGTGCATGCTTTTTCCACCCTATAAAATAGGAATTCTACGTTTTGATGCAAACAAAATTAGATATTTTTGCATGATAGACTCCAAAATTTCAAGGTTTTGCATGAAAGCGCTTTTTATCTTCAAACCCTATTTAAGAAAGCTTTTAGCATTCATTTTTCATAATTTACAGGTTGGCTTTAAGAGGAAGAAACATAAAATTTTCTTCTCATCAAGATTTGGAGGCTCAAACGTAGTGCTTTTTCAATATTCTCCGTGGATTTAAGATTGGGAAGCACAAAAGCACGCTATTTCATGGTCTATATTTCTAAGGCATCACATTTTAGAAACAGGTGGTCATAATTTTCAATTTTCATTGATTTGGGTCCACTTGCCTTTTACTCCTCTTGAGGATTGGAAAATTTTATATTTTCAAGAAAATCTACGTTTTCACGCATGTTCAAAAAATTCTCAAATTTTTCAAAATCTGATGATCTAGGTCTCTTCAGAATGAGATTGTCTACAAAACCCAGACCTCAGCTTTTTTTCAAAACTTTTCCTTTTTCTGAAGAAAAATCAGGGATCTATTTTTAGCTTTTGTGCAGAACTTTTTTGAACATAGGCGTGTTTACAGTCAAAAGTCAATTTTTTCGACATGCAAGCAGCAATACTCTCCAACATAAATTAGGACTAAATAAGTCTTGCTCCATGATTACCTAAGAACATTTGAAACAGACTTGCATCATGTGCCTCCAATGTTTGATTTGTGTGCCTTGGAAGGCGCAAGAAACATTGCAGTCAAGAATCTTGATCATTCCGGGTTGGTTTAACAGCTTTTATTCCCATCTCAGTGCAGAGCCTTGAATTCATAATTGCTTGTGTCAAGCATTACAATACAACTTCATGAGAAATCCAATCAGCAGATAAGCATACTATTTGCAGCCTCAGGCCGAAAGATATTGAGAAATGTTTAGCAATACCTCCATGGATGGAAAAATTCATCATATCTATTAAAGAATGTGAAAAGGTGTTATATGCGTAAAAGGACAAGTGTCGGAAAAGAGTTGCACAAAAGTGGCTGAGAGAAAAGCACAACACTTTGCCAAAGAATGTTGGGCACGGTAAGTTCAAGGAGGAATTTGCAGTCATGATTACTTTGCTCAATTGAGTCACAGGTCAAGCAAAGGCCAATAAATTCCAGTCTTGGATGTTTTACATCGTTTCCCAAATTGTTGACAGAGCAAAACACTATGACTGGCCAGTGTTGATCAGTGATTGTCTCCACCGTCAGATGACAGAGTTCTTCAAGGTCCATGAATTCCATATGATATCTTACCTCGTATATCTAATGGCCTTTCAAGGCAAGTTTAGAGGTTTGAATGTTGCTGGAACTATGGGTGTTCAACACATGTATGATCATTACCCACAGTTAGAGTTTTCAGAATCTAAGTGGCATTACAAGCGAGTGAATGATATATTCTTGATGCATACGGTGCGAGATCTTGATAATGAGTTACATATATGGATTTCAGCAGATGTCAGATTGGCAATGGCAGATTGGGCTGATTTGTTTATCCAATTTCCCATGTTCTCCTACATAAGGGTATATGGCTTCTCAGGTGATCCAGCCATGTTACCGAGATATCCAATGGGTGAGGCAGTGTTCAAGGAATTTCTAAGGCAAGTGCATGAAGTTCACACATTTTTGTGTAACAGGCGCAAGACTGCATTTGGTTTCCCATTTGAGATGAGCATATACAAATGTAGATCAATAACTGATGAAATGTCAAAGTTCGGCCTCAAGTTTTTCAAAGAGAGACGTTAATATGATCCTTGGGGTTTCTTTGCAGCTCGTCTTGGTCAGAATCATGCACATGTACGTACAATTGAAGATTTTTGGGTTAATTGTGCAGATGAGTTCAAAGTGCGCAAGTGCAACTACTCCAGACTTACTCTTCGGCAGATGGTTGATTTCTTATCAAAAGATGTGGAGGGTTTGTCAGATGATGATGGGGAAGTCCTACTTCCCATGTATGCTAGAGACTAGGTCGATCAACAGCCACTTCGACAAGTTGATTGGTTTGCCAAGAGAGCACCTCAATTGAGAAAAGAACGAGCCGAATCGTCAATAGTAGAATATTCTTGAGCAGTAAAAGGACATGGAAGATAGCTATTCTAGTTGCAGAGCTGCCAATAGTTCAGTCATCTCTACCTTCTAAACCAAAACCGAGAGCGAAAGCTATGAGCAATCCTCCAGAAGATACAAAGATTAGAAGGATGATGAAGAACTTAAAGGAAAAAGTGAATCAACAGGAACAATCAGCAGATGCACCAAAAGTTCCAGTTGAGTCAGCACCACAAGTTGAAGCAAAGCATCCATCTCCTATTCTTTCGCCATCACCGAGGCCTTCTCCTATTCATATAGATTCAGAAGGTGATTCACCAGTTCACAACATCTCAAAACCTATTGATCCATCAGGAGTTGTTGGAGTTGGAACTGATCCTTCCAGATAAGTTAGTAGAGACTCCTCATCTTGGCTTGAGAACCTGTTAGGTGGGAAGAGGAAGCCTTCTTATCAGTTGAACTTTGCAGAACTTGATAGTGTCTACCAAGACACACCAGAGAAGAAACTTAAGAAGCAAGTTCATATGGAGAAGAATTCTAAAGGCGAGATTATCCTTGAGTTTGCCACACCTCCGGAGGAGAAGAATGTTGATGAGGTTGGTATTGATGACTTCAAGGTTGTCAAAGCCAATCTCGGTAGAAGCACCTGGCATACTGATGTGAATCTCTTTGAGGTTGCAGTAGATAATCTGTATGAATGAGTGCTCAAGGATGGAGAAGATAAGGCAGCCCTCAAGACTGAGATTCAACAAATATGGCAGTATTTTTCCAACCTCCTTCATGGTACTTCACGGGCCACCTTGTTGCTTCCCCTAATTTTGGAGTCACCTACAAATCAACATCAATTGAGTCAGTTGGTCACATATGGAAAATATATGAGAGATTGGATAGAAGAATTCATCACCAGAGGCAAATTTATACTTGCAGAGATGTACCAATTGAGGTATAATGCCCATGATCTTCGCCCAGAGATTTAGGAGTTTGAGCAAAACATAGCGGAAAGGAAACCAAGAGATGAGATCGTTATTTCTGAGTTGAGAACAAATTATGATTTAGTCATTACAGAAGAACACAAGAAGAAGCTATTTGCCTGGAGAGAACAACACCTCTTCAAAGTAAAAACCTATGAAGGAATATCTGTAGAATTGGTAGGATATAGACAAAAGGTTGCTAATACTCTCAAGTTCGTAAGCACGTTCGTTTCACAGATCCCTTGTCAATATCAACATGAAGATGGCACTTACTTTGATCTCGGTGAAGTGCAGATAAAATTTCAGAACCTTATTCGTGACAGTTTTAATGGTGATCCTGTTGCCTACAAGATGAATCATGTTGCTGCAATGTCAGCAAAATTTGATAAAGCAGCTGAAGAGAGAAAAGAATTTCTAAGTTTGATCGCAGATGGTGAAGAGATGTTGGAAAAGCAAAATGTTGTTCTGGATAGTATCAGTGTTCCTCATGAAGAAGTAGTTAACGGCTTTTTGGAGGATATGGTTTCTCAAGTTATCAATGAGTGAGCCACCAATTGGAGCATGCAACGTTTTCCAAGGATAGAACTAAAAGCAGCAATTAACTCGATGCCTTTTCCGAGTTTAACTTGTTGTTCTCATTCATGCATATCTATTCTTTGGAAATATCAATGCATAGTTGGCACTTTTTCAGTTAATTGATTGTAGACCAGCTGTTAACTGTTAGTTATCTTTTGTTTAGTCCTAGAAATAAAGCTTGCATGTTGGCAAGTCTAGTTGTTAAAAACAAGGAGATTTTAGGGTTCCCTACTCCTTGTTTGTGTATAAATAAAGGCAGCCTTGCCCATTTCTTTTTAACCATTGTTGTGATAACAAATTGTTGAGCCTATTTTGTCTGCAACTTTGTTATTCAGTGTCTGTTCAACTTTTGTCTATGTAATCTGGTTTGATCGCATATTGTAAGCCTACCTTTGCTACAATTCGCTGTCCCAGAAGTGTATCTGCTGTTATAAAATTGAGGAAAAAAATCTCATGCCTATCTTGCTCTGATCTACTATCTCAATCTATTTCAGTACTTTGTCTTATGTTTTGCTTTCATAATTTTTATTTCAGCTTACATCTAATAAGTACAATGAATCTTCGGGTGTGTTCTGGAAGCGAATTTATTTAAGCTTTTGTGTTAAATCAAATCATTCCTTGTTTACTCCTGATTCCCAGGTTCTAAATTTACTTGAGTTATCAAAAGCGTCATTAGAGTAGGCCTAGTTGTAGTTGAAGTTCTAGAAAAGAGAAAACCTTAGCTATGATGCAAAAAGTTTTATAACCTTGTGCTCTTAGTTGAGAATAAAAAGATTGGCAGTAGTTTAGTATTTCTTTTTAAGCATAATCAGCAAAGAGGGAGCTTCCCCTCCTAATCTAAAGAGTAGTCTAAATGTGCATAGCTGTTTGTTTCTAATTTGTATTCTACGGGTGCGAATTAGAATGCCAACACACACTATGTTGTAGTTCAACTACCGTTTAGGATGAGAGAGTCGGTGTTAATTTTCTAGAGCTTACTCCTGTGGTACATCAATTTGGTTCTCTTGATGGGCATTCTTTTGAGGAGTTGATCGAGTCCATGCGGGATTTGACTACACTTATTACAAGAGGTTATCAAGAGGTCTCTCATATTGGTACCTCACACGACAGTGCTTTGAACAGATGGTGCTACAGATCTCCTAGGTTGATTTGGGACCCTGGGATCATTTTTGGATTCAATGTGGATCAGATTGTTGGTTGCAAGGTTGTACTGACATTGCTTGAGGACAAGCAATCTTTGGGAAGGCTGGACTGTAATGTCCCCTTTTTCCAAGGACAATGTGTTTCCAGCTCAATGTCGCCAGAGGGTTTTCATAGTGTGCTCTTTGAGGCTTTTTCAGGCTTGTGGATCATACTCACTGGGTCTTTGGTTTGGTCGGCTGATGGAGTTCTATATTTAGCATGATGGCATAATTATATCTTGGGATTATTTTGGTTAATATTGGTCCTATGAATTTA
>VDFB02024916.1:0-18407 GCA_007258455.2 Sequoia sempervirens
TTTCTAGTCTATATTTATTGTAGTTCAATATACTATCATTAACAAGGTTTTAATTCCCCATATCTACGCAAAATTGGCAACAACAATATATTCTTGAAATGGCGATCTTTGATAATCACGTGCGATTTCTTCCGCGACTTCCAGTGCATTTCTTTTTTAAGGGAGCGGCTTGCGGATTGTTCCTAAGTCCATTGCGAGACATCCAATTCCAAGAATGGACAGCCGAATAAGATGCTCGTGAAGAGAAAATCAACATACTTGTCACTGCTTCCATGCATCTTGGCATCGAATTTGAGTTGGTCCTCGAGCCCTTTCACTGCATATGCACCCGAAATATTCTAAATTACACTACAATCCATTCGAAACGCGACTTCAACTCTACTCCATGACCTTATTGATGCATTTATGTTTCAAAGCATTTTTCTCAATGCTAGAGGGTCTAGATGTCTCACAAAATAGCTTAATTGGAGAGATCCCTGTAGAGCTAGGAAACGATCTCGACGAGTATGCTGCTGCCAAGTCTAGTGGTAGGAAGGAATAAGACCCTCAACTTCCTCAAGTTCCCGACGGAAGCTCCAGCTATGGCTCTGTTAGACCCCATGTAGCCAAGCTTCTGGCCAGAGGTCACATTGGCCAGGCGGGTTTCCGATAGCGGTCAGGGAGGCTATAAGATAGCCTGCTAATATTAAGAGTCGTAACCTGCCCCGAGTGAGAGTTACAGGTAACTCCCATCCATGAGCATGGATCTGCATCATTCTCATTCTAGTCCAGAAAGGGGCTAGACGGCCTAGATGCGCTAAAGGACTTCTTTAGCTCCAAAAAACTCATTCCATTCGTCATTAATGTCGAGCAGAGGCGGAGATTAAAACATATCACCAGGATGACAAAGAAGAATCTACATCCAAACCTAGTTTCTCTCTCATTATGTGTAATATCATAAGGATTATCTAATACCCATGAAGAAGAAAAATCTTCCCGTGCATGAATATTTAAGCCCAGGGGTCCAGAGTCATCTGTGTTTGCCATGATAACATCGATCACCTCTTCTGGAAACAAAGATTCAATTTTGTTGCCCTTATGTCCTTAATTAACCTCACGATCTTCGATGAGGTGGTGCCTCTAACAATAGAGTCATCCATGACAACCACTTTCTTGCCTTGCAACATGCCTCTAACTGATGCTAACTTCAGCTTTATGCTGAAATCATAGATCTTTTGGGATGGTTCAATGAAAGTCTTGCCAACATAGTGTGACCGTATGAGCCCCTGCTGGAATGACTGCTTGGCCTGGGCGACATACTCATGGGCTGAAACCATGCCCAAATCCGATGTAGCGATCATGACATCGCAGTCTGTGGGGATTCCTCTACAAGAATCTGGCCGAATTTGTAGTGGGACTCGTATACAAAATGCCTGAAGACAATGAAGCTGGGGAGGGAGAACAATGGCGCTGTTGTTGGGACGACCCATGAATATGGGTCAAAACCCATGGGGGTCATGCACCGCCACTAGTTTGTCCTTCTTGAGAAACACAAATGAATAAGCCCCCTCCAACCGCTCGCACGCATCCACCAGCCTAGAAATGAAGGGCCTCATAGTGGAGGTGGCAATGAGGTGCAACACCACTTCTGTATCTGAAGAAGTGTTGAAAATGGAACCCTGGTCCTCCAGCGTCAATCAGAGTAGATTGTAGTTCACAAGGTTCCCATTGTGCGCCACCACCACGGAGCTGAAGCGGTAGCCCACCGTAAATGGCTGCACATTTCGGGCCTCCGATGCCCCCACGGTGGTGTACCTCACATGACCGATGGCTGACTTCCCCAGTAGCCCACTTAACTTTGTTTCATTGAAAACATCAGAAACCAGTCCAATTCCAATTTCCCCTTTTAGAGCACCCTCATCTGCTGGAAATTTCTACCAACAGTTCAACACTATTGTGCATAGCAGAACCATAAGTCTTCATTAGTGTTTCTAGATATCTTCATCGAGCTACACACTAGGAAGATGCCTCACACATATGGAGTGAATTCTCCCCATGAAATCACTGTGTGATCTTTTCCAATAGAATGGAATGCCACTAAGGTTCTATTTGTCCATATGGACTCACAAACATGGTTGAGCACAGTGTGCAAATTTTTATTTCTCCATCCTTTCCAACCTATTTCTTCAAGTACTCTTTGCTTGAGTTAGGCCCTAATAACAAGCAAAACAGTCAACCTAGCTCTAATACCAACTTGATCTATAAACGGATCTATGGCTTTAATTGCATTTAGTGAATGCTCATGAATGTGAACAGAATTCAATGCCTTAAACTTAAGTTAAAGTTCTTGAAAAGACATTAAAGAGTTAGAGCAATAGAAATAATAAATCAAGAGGGAGAATTATAAGAAAGAAAGAAGAGGAGAGGAGAAGACACAGTCTTAATAACGGAGTTCATCCAAATAGGACTACGTCTTCGGGTCTATCTCAATTGAGTGACCAATCCATTAACAATGCCCTGGATGCTTCAATACAAATTTTGAGAAGAAGAGCTTTCAACCTACAACAAAAAGTTGTAACAAAAAAATCTGAACTCTATCGCCTCCCAAAAGGCTCACAAAGGCCTACCGAGGCTTACAGACAGCAAAATTACAACATAAAAATTTGCAACAGAAAAGTCTACACAACTCTCTCATAATCTTCCTAGAATAATTTTGCATCGTATGGCTTACTCCTCTTCAAGAAAATCCTCCTCATAGTCTCCAATTCCTCTCCCTCACAAAGGCTCACATAAGGATTTTTTATATTTTTTCCTCACCCATTTTCAAGCAAAAGAGCATTAACTCCAAGATCCAAAATAATAGGATCTCAAGACAAAAGAGGAAAAACAAGATCCATAATTGTAGGATCTCAAGCCAACTCAAAGGAATAAAATGGCAAAAGTCTCAAATCCACCCAAGAGACTCTCAACCATTCCCATGAAACTCTCAACCTCTAATTGAGAATTAAAAAATTGGTTGTGAGGTAGATTCTCACATGAAACCAATTTCTAAAATTACAAATTAATGAATAATATGTGAGTCAATTTTCCACTCACTAGTATTAATCATTTTACATTCAAAAATGAATAAATGCATGAGTTTATTCAAATCTCATTTTAAGCATAATAAAATGCATGAGCATCTCACTTAAAACATTAATCAAATAAATGAAAAATGCATGAGACTTATCTCACTTACAGCAATAAAAAAATGTGTGAGATTATAAAACCCATCAAAGCATAAATTCACCAACTTTCACACTTTGTCACCAAACTTCAAGTGCATCATGGTGAGAAAAGTAAAGTTCTTTTAAGTGTGGAGATCCTCCTGGATCAATGGTCTAGCGTTTGAACTTCATTGGAGGTAGTGAGAAGGCTTGAGTAATTGACATGATCGAAGGTAATGACAAACAATTCCATTACCTTGCATTAAAATTGTTTCAAAGAATCTTTGTTGGCAGCATAGCACCTCTTATGTAATGAAGTTATATATTGCTCTAATTTTTGTCAAAGAGAGATCATTGTCCTTTTGATCTCTTAGGTCATATTTATCCATACCAACCAAAACTTTCTCTTTTTTGAAGTTGGTTCTCTCCATGTACCAACCACACAAAGTTTTTCAATCATGGGTGGCAACTCATCTAAATGAAGTACTTTTGTCCACAACTTAACTGTTGAAGTAAATTCTAAATCCATACCCACATTAAAATTTATTTCATTTTTCCAATTTTAAGCACTTAATATCTTTGTAGTTTGCATCTTGGACTAAGTGTGTATATTGATTATGATATTAGAAATGTAAAATTACAGGACATAAAGAGGTGAGGGGAGGACTATACTCTCCAAATCATTTGCTTAAAGTGTGATTATATTATTTTATTATATTTAAAAAGAAAAAAGCAGTTGTGAGCAGCCACTACAAGATAAAAACAACTTTATCTTTATATAAAATTATTTAATTAAAAAAAAAATCACAGACACAATCATATTATGTGGTTTAAATGAATAACATACTCAAATAATTATATCTTTTGTCATTTAAAAAATAAAGTATAACTATATAATGCAATTAAGTATAAATAGAAAATAAAGTATGAAATAGAAAATTTTAAAAATTAAGTATAAAGAATATATTTTAAATTACTATTTCATATAAAAGTAAGTTTCTAAATTAATATACTTAAAAAGTAAAATATCTAAAATCTTTTTAAAAGAGATATCCATTAGACATAAAAAGAAGTTTCTAAAATTTAAAAACTTAAGTATGAAAGAACTTTTCTCAAACACAAATTTCTAGAATTTAGAAATTTGACTATGAAAGAAATTTTCTTTATTTTAGAAACTTCTTTTTGAGAAAAGTTCTTTCATACTTAAGTTTTTAAATTTTAGAAATTCCTTTTTAAAATTGTTGCGTACAAAAACATTCAATATTTTTTAAAAGAAAATGAAAGCATTGCAAAAAGAAAAAAAATATCCATATTCTATTTTAAAAAATAATGTATATCTCTAGAGAAATATTTTAAATTTAAGACTTTATTAAAGAAATTATTTTTTTTAAAATAGCAACTTAGATACACAATCTAATATAAAAGCTTTCCATAATAAGTGCACATATAAAATAAATTCAAAATTATAAAATTAAATACAAAGAAAATATAATAAATTTATTATTATACATAAAAATAAGTTTTAAAATTAATATATTAAAACTACCATACTTTTAATTAACAAATTAATGCACACTAAATTTTATCATAAAATTGGGGTTATGGTTTAATTAGAATTCTAAGATAAAGCTTGGAGTTAGGGTTAGGGTGATTGGAGATAGATGAGGGTTAGAATTAGGGGTTAATGTTCAATAAAAGATAGGATTAGGGTTACGGATCAATTAGGATTAAGATTAAATTAGGGATAGGGTTAGGGTTAGGGATCAATTAGGATTTGTAGACACATAAAAATGACCTAAGCCTTCGAGTTGCATTTTCTATGAAGACCATGCTTCTTCCTCACATAATCAAAGTATTAGTCATTCCTCTATGATTATTTAAATAAATCAATTACATTTATTTATTTAAATAGTTGCTAATTAATCCTTATTCCTCCAATTATTTAATAACATTACCATTTATCCTTCAATAAAATTATTCATTTAAGCACTTTGCATCCCACAAGTAAATAATTAAAACATTTATTTATTTCTTTGTCTTATTCACATTTATGAATTAAATCATTATTTAATTCATAAGTCAACTTTCCTCCATAAATTGAATAATTTCTATTATTATTGGATTTTCCAACTACCTCATTTATGTGCCAAATATTTTCCTTATCTCATTTATTCCCCACCATTGATTTAATTGCTTTCAATTAAATCTCAACCCTTCATTTCAAAACTTGCCCTAAAATTGACCTAATTTTTCCCTAACCCTAATGCTCCTCATCACATTGAATCCTAGCCTTCGATCTTAGGTTTTTATAAACTTTTAATCCTGGCCATCCATTCTCAATCTGGTATTCTTTAAAAGGCTCTCTCTCAAGTCATTTTACACATAGAGTTATTTTCAGCGTGCTTCAGAACTTGAATACTTGAGCACTCTCAATACTTCAATATCTTGCTTGTCTTAGGCATAGGTTATAGTTGCACTTCAATCTGAGGGAAATCATATAACTTGGAGCAAGATGGAGAAGTCAAATGGAGGCTTGAAGACCAGGTGACTTTGTTTCATGTTTATTTGCTTCTAGTGTTCTTTGTGCTCTATTGTTATTAGGGGTTTAATTTATTATGCTACATGCAACTAACCTAAAAATTTCTTCCTAGTTACAGGATTAAGATTATTAGGGATAGGGTTAGGGTTAGGGATTAATTAGGATTAGGGTTCAAAAGGGTTCAATTAGGGTTAAGGATATGTTAGGGTTAGAGTTCTTTATTAGAGTTTAATTATGGTTAGGGTTAGGTTAGGCTTCAATTAGGGTTATAGTTAACATTAGGGTTGTGTGATATAGCTTGGGGTAAAGGTTATGGTTAGAGTTAGGACTAAACTAGGGTTAGGAACAAATAGGGTTTGGGTTAGAGTTGGGGTTCAATCAGGGCTAGATTTTAATTAAGCTTAGGATTCAATTAGGGATAGGGTTATGATAGGGTTAGGGTTCTTGATTAGAGTTTAATTATGGTTGGGGTTAAGTTAAATTTCAATTAGGGTTAGGGTTAACATTATGGATATATGATATAGCTTGTGGTAAAGGTTGTAGTTAGGATTGGGGTTAGGGTTAGGACTCGACTAAGGTTAGGAACAAATAGAGTTTGGGTAAGGTTGGGGTTCAATTAGGGTTAGAGTTTAATCAAGGTTAGGGTTCAATTATGATTAGGGTTAAGGTGAGGGTTAGGATAAATAATTAGGGTTAAGTTTAGAGTTCAACTATAGTTATTTTAATTGGGGTTATAGTTAGTGTTAGGCTTCACCATGGTTAGGGTTAGGGTTCAATTAGGGTTAAGATTATGTTAGGGTTCAATTAGGCTAAGGTTATGTTAGGTTATGTTAGGGTTAGGGTTCTTGGATTGGAGCTTTAATTATTGTTAGGCTAGGTTAGGGTCCAATTAGGGTTAGGGTTAACATTAGGGTTACATGCTATAGGTTGGGGTAAAGGTTAAGATTAGGGTTGGGGAACTAGCATTAGGACTCTACTAGAGTCGAGAACAAATAGGGTTTAGGTTAGGCTTAGGGTTCAATCAAGGCTAAGTTTAATTAGGGCTAGGGTTCAATTAGGGTTAAGGTTCAATTAGGGTAAGTGTTTAGTTAGTGTGGTTAGGGTTCAACTATAACTATTTTAATTAAGATTATAGTTAGTGTTAGGGTTCAATTATGATTAGGGTTAGTGTTTAATCAAGGTTAGAGTTAGGTTTAAGGTTAGGTTATGCTAAGGGTTCAATTAAAGTTAGTTTAATCAGGTTTTAATTAGGTTTATAGCTAGGTATTACTTATGGTTAGGGTTTTGATTAGGGTTCAATTAAGGTTATGGTTAGTGTTAGGGTTAGGTTTAGGGTTGAAATAGAATTATGATTCAATTAGGATTCAAGGTTATGATTAAGGTTTGAGTAGGCTTATGATTAAAATTAGTGTTTAATTAGGGTTAGGGTTAGGGTTATAATTCATTTGGGGTTAGAGATTTAAATTAGGGTTCAAGTACCTAGTTAGAGTTAAGTTTAAGGTTATGTTATGGTTAGGGTTCTTGATTAGGTTTTAATTATGGTTATGGTTAGGTGAGGGTTCAATTAGGGTTAGGGTTAACATTAGGGTTATATGATGCAGCTTAGGGTAAAGGTTATGGTTAGAGTTAGGACTCAACTAAGGTTAGGAACAAATGGGGTTTGGGTTAGAGTTGGGGTTCAATCAGGGCTAAAGTCTAATTAAGCTTAGGATTCAATTAGGGATAGTGTTATGATAGGGTTAGGGTTCTTGATTAGAGTTTAATTATGGTTAGGGTTAAGTTTCAATTAGGTTTAGGGTTAACATTAAAGGGTTATACATTATAGCTTGGGGTAAAGGTTGTGGTTAGGATTAGGGTTAGCGTTAGGACTCAACTAGGGTTAGGAACAAATAGAGTTTGGGTTAGGGTTGGGGTTCAATCAGGCCTAGAGTTTAATTAGGGATAGGGTTCAATTACGATTAGGGTTAAGGTGACGATTATGATTTAATTAGGGTTAAATTTTGATTAGGGTTAGTGTTCACTTAGGGTTATGGTTAAGGTTAAACTATAGTTACTTTAATTAAGGTTATAGTTAATTTTAGGCTTCAATTATGGTTAGGGTTAGGATTCAATTAGGGTTAAGGTTATGTTAGGGTTTAATTAGGGTTAAGGTTATGTTAGGGTTCAAGTAGGGTTAGGCTTAACATTAGGGTTATACGTTATAGGTTGGGATAAAGGTTATGATTAGGGTTGGGGTTACGGTTAGGACCTAACTAGGGCTAGGAACAAATATGGTTTAGGTTAGGGTTAGGGTTCAATCAAGGCTAGATTTTAATTAGGGTTAGGATTCAATCAGGGCTATAGTTTAATTAGGGTTAGGGTTCAATTAGGGTTAGGTTTAAGGTTAGAGTTAGGTTTAATTAGGATTAAGGTTTGATTAAGGTAAGTGTTCACTTAAGGTTATGGTTAGGGTTCAACTATAGCTATTTTAACTAAGGTGATAGTTAGTGTTAGGGTTCAATTATGGTTAGGGTTAGGATTCAATCAGGGTTAGAGTTATGGTTACATTAGGGCTAGCTTTTAGGTTAGGTTAGGATTAAGGTTTAATAAATATTACAATCAATTAGTTTTTGGTTTCAATAATGGTCATACTTTAATTAGGGTTACATTTATGTTTGAATTAGAGTTAGGGTTACGGTTCTAGGATAAAGCTTAGAGTTAAGGTTAGGGTTCTAGGATAAATATTGGGCTTCCTGTTAGGGTTAGGATTAGGGTTAGGGTTAAAATTATGGTTTAGGTTCAATTAGAGTTAGGGTCATAGTTGTGGTTAGGATTCAATTTGGGTTAGGCTTCAATTAGGGTTAGGATTAGAATTCTAGGATAAAGCTTGGAGTTAGTGTTAGGATTATGATTAAGGCATGTTAAGATAATTGTTCTAGGATAAATCTTTGTGTTAGTGTTAGAGTTATCGTTAAGGTTAAGTTAGGGGTAGGGTTTAATTGGGGTTAGGTTTAGTGTTCAGTTAGCATTAGGGTTATGGTTCTATGATAAAGTTTTATATCAAGTTTAATTAAGGTTAGGGTTAAGGTTAGGTTAGGGTTAGGGTTTAGATTCTAAGATAAACCTTGGGGTCAATGTTAAGGTTAGGGTTGGCATTAGGGTTAGGGTTCAATTATGGTAAAGGTTAGACTTCAATTAGGGATATGGCTATAAGATAAAGCTTGGGTTCAAGATCAGGATAAGATATAGGAAAAGGGTTAGATTTTAATTATGGTTTAAATAGGGTCAAGGTAAGGGTTCAATTAAGGTTAGGATTATAGTTAGCTTAGGGTTGGGGTTCAATTAGGGTTAGGGTTCAGTTAGGGTTAGGGGTCAATTAGGGTTACGCTTAAGATTCTAAGACAACTTTTAGTCAAGGTTAAGGTTAGGGTTCAATTAGGATTAGGGTTAGGATTCAAATAGGGTTTGGGTTAGGATTTAATTAGGGATTGAGTTTAACTAGGGTTAGGGTTTCCACATAAAACTACATAGGCACCTCAAGAAGGACATCTAAATTATAAACCAAATTATATCTATAATGATGGAACCCTTGAGAAGGATATCCAAATTATAAACCTAATTCTATCTCTAATGATGGAACCCTAAGCATAACCATGATCATTATTATATCTCTTACCTTAACAATAATCCTAATCCTAATTTTATATCTTACTATTTAGACTAAATCTAATTCTACTAGTAACCTTAATATAATTGTAATCCTAACTCAAATCCTAATAACAATTCTATATGTTTAACCCTAATCTCAATAATAAAATTAATCCCAACCTTAACCCTAATTTTATCTATGACCTTAACCTTGATATTAACCCTATCAATGATCTTAATTAT
Organism: Sequoia sempervirens; assembly: GCA_007258455.2. NCBI lineage: Eukaryota > Viridiplantae > Streptophyta > Pinopsida > Cupressales > Cupressaceae > Sequoia > Sequoia sempervirens. The sequence goes on from VDFB02024916.1 coordinate 9,595, forward strand.
TTCTTTAATCCTAACCCTAACCCTAATTGTGATGATAGACACATCCCTAAATTCTAATTCTATGTTAATTGTAACCCTAATATACAACACTAAACCTAACCTTGATTTATAACGCTAATACAAATTCTATCTCTAACTATAACCATAATCCTAAGCATACCCTTGATCCTAATTTTATCTCTAATTGTAACCCTAACCCTAACCTTGTCCCTAATTTTAACCTCAACCCTAATCTCTAACCCTAAAGCTAACCCTAATCCTTACCCTCACCCTATTTCTAAACCTAATCCTTTTTATATATATGTGAACCCCAAACCTAACCCTAACCCTCATCTGTAACACTAAACCTAACCGTAACAATCATCCCAATACTAATGCAAACCCTAATCCTAACCCCATTACTCATTTACCCCAAACTTAACCCTACTATTAGTAACACTAGAATCGAACCATAATCCCAAAGTTAACTCTAAACCTAACCCTATCTCAAATGTTAATCCCAAAGGTAAAATTCGGCATTAAACCTAACCCTATTGTTAACTTTAACTATAATCCTAACCCTATACATAATGTTAACCCCAATCCTAACCCTAACCCTATTGTTAACCCTAAACCTATTTTTAGCCTTGACCCTAACCCTAACCCTACTAATTTTGTCTTCCATGTTGCGATGTGAATGCTACTAGCATATATATTATTTATTAATAATATATATAAAAACACTGAGACATATCCTTCTCGAGGAATTTATTGCACTTTTAACTGAGAAAATGTATTGAAAATATATTTAAAAATAGACTCCTTGAGAAGGATATCTCTCGGTGTTCTTATATATATTATTAATAAATAATATATATGTTAATTTATCAATTAGTCACATAAAAGTGCAATAGATGCCTCGATAAGGACTCTCAACATATCTATATATATATATATATATATATGCTAGTTTATTTCATTAAATGACAAAAAAAGTGAACATGGAAGATAGCAAGCAAAAAATATTTTGGGGAAATTTCTTACACATGAACTAGAAAATAAGATTGATGCAATTATAGTCATTGATACAATAATAGATATGTTGGCTCAAGTTCTTCAAATGAACCAAAATAATATGAATAATTTTAGAAACCAAAGAAAAAAGTTCATTTGAGGAAATCATAAAGCCCAATACAAAATGATATTCACACCATGTATTTAGATTATAAAAATAATAGATATGTTAGCTCAAGTTCTTCAAATGAACCAAAATAATATGAATAATTTTAGAAATCAAAGAAAAAAAGTCCATGTGAGGAAATCATAAAGCCCAATACAAAATGATATTCACACCATGTATTTAGATTATAAAAATATTCCCACTAAAATCCAAAAGGGCATGTCTCTCACAAATTTCATGAGAATAAAGGGTGTAAATAGGATTAATTCAATTTTTTTCAACCCTCCTCTAATATATAAGCAAAGGCCCTACTCATTTGTAAGAGAACATGTCATAGAAAGAAAAATGCCTCAGGTTGCATGAGCAAGGAATTTCTAGAACCTATACTTTTGTAAAATAATCCTAGCTATCAAGGGTTTGGATATGCATCAACTAAGATTAATCCTAAGATTATAATCCTAGTTCCTCATCATCTAGTTCCTTAGATAGGTTTTCACTACAATATACTACATTTCTTTTTACATTTTATATATGTTTGATATCACCTCATGGATGATTTCATTAGGGGACATGAGGTGATTTCATTAGGGGACTTTCTTAGATTTTTTGTTTTTAATTTTGTGACTAATGAATTTTCCTCACTTCCCAAAGTAGGTATTCATATTCAAGTCAATGTTAAAGTTTGATTTGTGGTCTGTGTGTGTGTGTGAAATGTGCAAAGTTAGTATCAACACAAACCTTAATGAAACGATTTACATTAAAGATTCAAAGCAAACAAGTCATTCTAATTTGCAACAAACTAAATCTTTCAAGAACTTCTCACTGTCCTCTATTCTTAATGATTCTTTTAACCTTTTGGACCTCATATTTCTATGTGCACAAAGGCTATTTATAATGACACTTAAGAAACGAGATTAGTATTCAACATACAAGCCAACTATATTCCTACATGAAACTATATGCAAACAATGATGATGAAAGCTATGATGAGTTGAGGATGATGCTTATGATAAATGAACAAGTGGAGGTGGATGCTATGGTATTGAACTAGAATGATCTATATATGATTCTGCATATGCTCAAATGAAAAATAAGAATGACTAAGATGATACTTTATATGCTCAAATGCAAACTTAAAATGAACTAATCTAAAATGCAACTATGATGCAATGAAGGACATAAAATGCAACTACGATGCAAGATTTAAAGCTAAGATGTAAATCCGAAGCAAAACATGATGTAAGGACTAGCTATAAGACTCCAAAATGCTCCAAGCTCTAATGATAAAACTTGCATGATAACTTTACTTCAAATGTGGATGCAAAATACAATTCCCAAGGGTTGTATTTATAGCCTTTTCCAAGCATATAGTGAGGTGGTAATAATCAATAACCTCCAAATTCAAACAAGAATAATGGATGGTGAAGATGAAGAGAATCAAAATGTTGTCCTCTTGACCAAAGACAACATGCCATTTGGATGGGAGAATCTCTTGACCAATGGGCAATATGCCATTTGGATGGAAGATTCAAGTGTGAGAAGAGAATACCATGTGCTTCCAAAATTGGTGGAAGTGTGGGAGGAAATGAGCCATGTGCTTTTTGAAATGAGTTGAAGATAATTCTAATTAAAAATTAGAGTTATTTATTTTCATGTGACCTTGGTGAGGTGGCACAAAAAGTTGTAGAAATGTGCTCTAATTCCTAATTGGATCTAGTGAAGATTAATTAAATAAAAAAAGTTTAGGGAACCTTGTTTATTTAATTAATTTAGAAGAATTTTTTTTTAGATTTGGAGAATTAGAGAAGAGTGAAAAATATAAATAAAGTGATAATTTATTTATACTTAATTGGAATATTAATCAAATAGCTAGTATTTAATTAATTAAAGGTGATGACCGTTTTTAGGTGTATACATTTTGCCCCTCTTTGAAGTAATGTTTTTACACATTGCTTCAAAGAAAAAAAATTTAGGTACACCAATGCTCAAAAAAATTCCCCAGACGTTGATTTTTAGGTACTACCGGATATATGCCCCCTTGGGAGATAAATCGGTGAATTTTTGAATTTGAGGATTTTTCAATGATTTGATGATGATTTCAACATTTTATGATCCAAAAATGATTTATCTCCCAAAAAAGAAGATTGAGCCTAGACTAGATTGATTAATTGATTAATTGATGCCTTATGTTACCTCCTTGCGTTTGGTGTTTGATGATCGTATTCAATTGATTGATTTGATGATGTTGATGTGATAGTTGATGATTGACCTCGTGATAGGTGAGGATCAATGATAGGATGATGATGATTGTCCTCATGATAGGCGAGGATCAATGATAGATTGATGATTGACCTCATGATAGGGAAGGACCAATGATAGATTGATGATTGACCTCATGATAGGCGAGGATCAATGATATATTGATGATTGACCTCATGATAGGCAAGTATCAATGATAGATTGATGATTGACCTCATGATAGGCGAGGATCAATGATAGATTGATGATGAACTTCATGATAGGCGAGGTTCATTTGATTGATGAACCTCATGATAGGAGAGGTTGGATTGATTGATGAACCTCATGATAGGCGAGGTTGGATTGATTGATGAACCTCATGATAGGCAAGGTTGAATTTATTGATGAACCATCATGATAGGCAAGGTTGAATGGATTGATGAACCTCATGATAGGCGAGGTTGAGTTGATTGATACGATTGTTGATTTGCGATATTTATGATCATAGGAGGATTTTCGCATCTGGTGCAGGAAGATTTGGATTTGATTGGGCAATGTGGTTTGACTTCTTTGATTGATTGATATGCCCCAGTATAGGATTGATTAATGTATCGAGACTTGATGATGTATTGATACTTGATGTATACACTTATTTAGTCAAAGATTTTGTGATTTATGCCACATTGTTGATGTATCTCTCCATGTTTGGATATCATTGTACACTTGACATTATGATTTTGAGGTTATATGATATGTAGCGATGATTAAATGATCTATGTGTCTATATGATGTTGATATCTATTGATGATCATGATAATTATGATGGATGCATTTAATTTCTACGCTTATGATGATATGCGATGTTCTACATGATGATGATATGATATGTTATGGATGCAAATGATGATGCAACTGATGTGTTATGATTCTATGATTCTTTATGAATGATGCTTATATGATGTATGTGATGGATTTTATTATTCCAATGATATGTGATGCATTTTATGTTTTTGTTCTTTTCTAATGAAAATAAATGATGTAATGAATGAATGAATGTGTATATGAAATGATCACATGATGATGCATATTTATGTTGATGTTTAGGTGATGTTTATATGTGATGTATGCAATGATGATTTTTTATGCTTTATGGATGATGGATTTGATTATGCAAATGATGTAAGATGTTCCATGTGATGATTATGTTGAATATGTATGGATGTGATGCAAATGATGTGTGATGTTTTGTAAGGATGTATGATGATTATGTGATGCAAATGATTATGCAGATGATTGTGTTCTAGGGTCTTAGCTTAAATGAGTGAATTTATCCACCATCCAAGAGTTGTGGGAAGTTTGTCGTCAGTTGATTCTTTGTTACATTAAGCTTCACAAAATCTAACACATTTCCCAATTCTTCTGGAAGTCTGAAGAGACTTACTCATTTAAGCTTAGTGAACCACTTCCATGATGCCACTAAATGAAATGATTTTGATTATGTAAATGAGATGCGATAGATGTTGTTTTGTGTTTTTTGATGCAAATATTATGATTTGATGCATGAATGGATGAATGATGTTGTAATGTTTTCCAATGCAAGTGATATGCAACTAAATGGGAATGTTTTCTAATTATATGAAAATATGTGTTTTTGGCAATGTCAAGTGTACTCAATCCCTTAATGCAAGAGATAACGCCATTGTTGCAGCTTTGGAAATGCCATAAATATAGATGCAAATTGACATGGATGTTGTAACATCCCTCCTCTTAGTACTCAAGTAAACTCAAGAATTTACTACAAGGTAAATAAACTTAGTAACCATGAGAGAGAATTTTTTATTTTTATTTTTATAAACATTTCCATAAGCTTAAGAAATAAAATACAACTTTTCATGATAATCTCTAGCCTGAAATCATATGTAATCATAGCTAGAATCAAAGAGAAGTCCTTACACTTTTCCTTTAGATCACATTAACTACAAATGGCAAAAGAATAGTTTTACCTCATAAGTTTGACTATCATAAGCCATAACATGGAGATCACTGCATCTGGAATGTGGTTAACTATCTTCACGAGCCTCAACATCAATACTTGATAAAAGGAAACCAAACTAGCATAAATAAATAAATTGCATTACTAAACCAAAACAAACACTACTTAACGAAAATGTAGACCATATACTCCTACAAAAATGTTACTAAATTATTTTACCCATTCTTCAAGTGAGTAGCTAAACTAAAAATGGAATGGTATTCGAGCCTCCTAGTGGATTCTCCAACATATATTCTAACCCAATTAGATTTTTGAGTATATAAGAATAATTCATCTTTCAAGAAGAAGCAATAAAATACATGTAAATATTTTTCTTAGATTTCTTCTCTAAGGTAGAACCATATGTATAATGGTCATAGATTTTACATAAAAATACTTCATGGATCTTTTATTTTTGGATGTTTAGTATTACTAGTACGAGAAGAAGAATAAATTTTAAGATAATCCCAATAACTTGTGAAGGAAATTATTATTATTTTATAATCTAGGATATTTTTCCTTCTCTTTGGAAGTAGCAACATAAGCTCCATTAATTTATGGAAATTTTTTTCTTATTTTCAAATTGGTTTTCATACTGAATGAGAAATTCACAAGTTGAAAAATGTTATTCTATTAAGTATTTCATAAATTTGTAACATTTTCAATAATTTTGTGTGGTTAGAAGTAAGTCCATTTAAAATAATAGAGATCAACATATCGTCACCAATTTTACCACCTATAATATTATATTTTTTGTTTACATTTTTCATCCTAGCAATGTATTTTGTAACTTCATCATCATTATGTTTAATATTTAAACATTAAATTAATAGAGAAATCTTATTATATTCAAGTTGATTTTCATTTATCTTCCTTTTCATATATCAAGCTTTCCAAGCTTCAAATTTAATAGACTGTATATGGATGATTGTTGTGAAGAAATAGTTTAATAGTGCTAAAATTTTACTGTCACTTCTCAAAGTTGGAAAATTTAGCAATATTAGTAGGGAGTGTAGGTTGATTCTCAACCAAATTTCAAAGATCAATGAATATAAGTGATAATTTTCCTCTTCCAGATGAGACTAGAAAGTTTAGGCACATCAAAATACTTTTAAAATATGCCACATGAAACTTTGAGTAAAGGAATCCTTATAACAATACCTATTACTCTAGACTTCTTTTATCAATCCATACTCGCATTCCCCAAAATTATATGGGCTACTATATAGGTTCCTATCTTCCATCATAATTAAACTATAAATAGGACTTTCATATCCAACTACATAGTCCATAAAGGAAATTTTCTTTAAAAAATTCATTTTACAAATAAGAAAATTAGAAAAAGATTCAAACCAAACCACCTAGATAATTGAATTTTCAACACTAACACAACTGGTCATTATTAGGCATAAAATGATATAGACTACATATAGATACTCTTCATAGCAACATGATGCTTCATTATTCTCTCACTAGGCATTGATAAATAGCGTTGAATAGGGAACTTAAAAATAACACTTATTTAATCATAATTATAGAATGGGTTTCATCATAGCATCCATCATCTATTTAACACCAAAAATAGAAAAAGAAAAAAAAAATAGTACAATAGCATAAAGTAATGAACATACCATGTCATTATTTTAAATTAATAAGACTATATTTTCAACACCTTGGTTTTGTTTTTATTGTTTAGCCATAAAAATATCCAACAACAATGTTAATGCCTTTTGCCAAAAAATCCAATGCAAGAAACAACTTTTTGCCACTTTTCTCATGCCAAACAAGAACATACATACTAGCATTATCATGACATTCCTCCTTTCACAATCGAATACTCAATATTTGAAGAGTATCCAATTGCATAAATAATTTTGGTAAATAATTAGTAAATTTATAACTATATACACAATAATTTTTTCAAGAGGAATGATGTAGAGAGGATTACAAAATTGATAAAACATTATGTGTAGACTTGAACTCAAACATTAGGTTCTTTCACAACATTAATATCATTATGAGCTAGATACGATAAAAAAATAGAAATAAAATTGAGAATTCCATTTGTAAATATATAAAAGAACACATCAACTATATTGTGTCTAGGAATTATATATGATGATATTATTTGATGAACTTTATAGAGGTTTTCACACTTTAAAACTTTACAACCAATTTTCTCATTGAGACCAATCATTAAATTTTCAAAATAAACTATATTTTATTTTTATTTTATTTTTGTTAACGACAGGGGTATCCCCACGACCCCGCCCAGCAGCCCATATCTTGGGTACTTGGGGTGAGCGAGGGCGATACTAGTCCCCTGCAGGGGGACCCAACAGCCGACAAGCCAGTCCCAACCCAACAACCGACAAACCAGTCCCAACCAAGTAAACCCGAGAACAGAGTTGAACCCGAAACCAATGGGGAGCAAACCCACGGCCCAAGCCAAATCCGCTACTGGTGCTGGCTATAAAATAATGAATTATTAAATAATTTTTTTATTGGATAAGCACAGCAAACCTACATTTATTAATAATAAAAGACAAATTTACATATGATTCTAAAATGAATATAATTCGCATCAACCCTTTACAGGGGTGCATCTAAACTATGCAATTTTTCACTACAACTTGTTTTTTTCGCTGATTTAAGTGACATATGATGCTTGGAGTTTGAGAGGGAGGACTTCATCCTCTTAATAGCAGTCCAATCTTGCTCTTTCTGAGAGGGGATCAATGTGTTCTGAGTGCTTTTAACCTTTGTGCCCCCCTAATCAATAGTGTTTGTAAGCATAGGACAAACTGGGAGGTCTAAGAAATGAGAAACCTTAGAAATAGAACTCACTGTAACAGTTGAAGAAGCCTCTGAGGTTTTGCCTTTTAAATTATCCTCCTAAAGAACCCCTGTAAATGGGACATGTAGGTCTATCGAAAGGGGAGGATTTAATGTAGCAGTGGTCTCCATCGGATCATGGGAGGCAGCCACAACAATTTGAGCCCCTAGTGCAATGACGTAATGGTGAGGCTCCACCCCAATCCACCAAGTGGGCCTGAGGCAAGAGGCCTGAATACCCCAAGAATGAGCCAACAGTGTACAATGTGTAGTTGTGTGATCTGTTGAAAAACATCTTCTGCATCTGAAAGGAATTTTTTTATAAGCTACAAGTTGATACCATCTTTTATTGCCCACCTTCAGGGATATCTCAGTAGGGAGACCTTTAGATAGGTCTATTTCAACACATAATCATGCCTGAACCATTATTGATGGCTTGCAAGCTCTCTAATTTCCATAAATGCAAGGGAAGATACGGTAGGCGCACCCACAGATATGCAGTCTAAAAAGTCTTTGTTCTTGGATCAAAAGATGGGAACCAAAGTTTCA
>VDFB02024917.1:0-16334 GCA_007258455.2 Sequoia sempervirens
CGCAACAAAAATATGGTGAATGATGGTGTTGTTGATGTGAATCATGCCTCGACCAAGCCATTTGTCCTCAGTACTCCAAACATTCGCAACAACAATGTCAGCTTGATTACAAATCACGGAAATAATCCTCCTCCTCCGAGGAACAATATAAATCAACACTCTACTCCCAATCAAGGGAGTTCCAACAACCAAGGTTATCGAGGAACCAATAACAATCACAATTACTTAGGGAACACCTCGAATACAAATCCACAAAGATTTTCATTCTTCTCTAATAGAAGAACTTTCACTTCATTGGGTCAATCTTTAGAATTTGCATTCAAAGAGTTGATGGCCAAAAATGCCATTACTTTGCCGCCTCAACAAAATTATGAACCCAGTATAAAGCCTCCATCATGGAATGAGGCATACTATTGTGATTATCATCGGTGAAAAGGTCATCACACAAATAACTGCCAAGCCTTGAAGAATGCCATTCAAGACTTAATCGACAATGACATCATTACAATAGGACATCAACAATCCAATGCAGACCACCAAGCATTTCACAACCCTTTGCCCAACTATCAAAAGGGTGAGTCTTCTAAAAAAAATGTAAATCATATCAATGATGATCATATAATCAATCATCTCTATACAAACGATGAGCAGGTAAATGTCATTAAAGTCAACAAGAAGGTGGAATATAGAGAAGTCAACGCAACAACAAGAGTGCAAACTAAAGTTGTCTTAAAGGGAACCTCTTCAAAATCCACTGAACCTCCACCTCAACATTAATATGATTTGGTCAATCAACTTCGGAAAACCCCTGCTCAAATTTCTATTATGGAACTATTGAAGATTTCCCCAGCCCATAAGGAAATTCTCAAAAAAGCCCTTGTTGAAACAAATGTATCTACTGACTTGGATGTGAACCAATTTCAAGCCATGGTAGGACATTTGTCCTCACCCACTTGCCTTTCATTCTCTGAAAAGGATGACGTTTCCATAACTCATCCCCATAATTCATCATTGTACTTAGAAGTCATGGTTCACAAGTTTCGTGTCAGACAAGTTCTAATAGATGGAGGTGCTGGTTTAAATATATGTACCATGAAGTTGGTTAAAGCTTTAGGATTTTTTGAAGACTCCATTGATTTCAGAAGAAATATTACCATAAAAGCTTATGATGATGAAGAAAGAGCATCCAAGGGTCTAATCATGCTACCAATCAGAGTGGGCCCTGTTATCAAGAATACTTTCTATCAAGTATTGGACTGTGATCTTGCATATAACATCTTGTTGGGTCATCCTTGGATCCATGAAATGCAAGTTGTCCCATCAACCTAACATCAATGTCTTAAGTTTCCTTATGATGGATAGGAAATCACGATACCAGCTGATAATTCAAATATTCAAACTTGTGCCAACATAAAGGCCAGTCAAGATACTTTGGTTCCTAACAATCGAGAAGCTCATGTTAGTACCTCTCTAAAGATTGACACACAAATCAGTCAATTAACCAATAGTTTTGACAAAAAATTGAAATTCAAGGACCATGGAATTGGAGAGTACTCTCTTTGTCTTGCCAATTTACCTACATCACCTTGATCACATGGACAACTGTCTATCATGGAACATCAAATATTAGCGTCATCAACATCAAAGCAACCACCAACAGAGCCAATCACAAAATTTAATGGATAATTCATCAAAGAAAAATTCCCCATGGAAGATCCCGAGGATACAGAAATTCTAAACTAGCTCTATAAAGATGAAGATGAAGTAGTCTTTAATGTCAAATTACCCACGGAAAAATATGGAAAAGGGTACTCAATCATGCAGAAGATGGGCTATGATAAAGGTCCTATTGGAAAAAGGAAAGCAGTAGTTGAACCTATTCACCTCCATGGACTTGTTGCCAAAGAGAAAACTGGATTGGGTTATGATACTCACTACAAAGAAAGCAATCCAAACAACTACATGGCACTATCTTTGCATTGCAAGAAGGCTCAGATTCATGAGAAGCATGTTTAACAATAGTTCAGAACTTCTTGGATAACAATTCTGACACAGACTCTGCTGAATATGACCCGATACCTTTGATTTATCCTGATCTCATTGATTGGGATTCATCTAAACCTATTGATATACCTATGTTTCCAAGTGATGAAGCTATTGTGAACTTCCTTTTGGTAGAAGATTTAAATGATTGTCCACTAACGATTTTCGATATAAAGTCTTTGATCAGGAGAGTGTCAATTCTCCTAGCTGCAAAAGTAAAAATAAAAAAAAGAGATCTAATGGTGAAAACCAGAATCTGGCAGTATTAGATCAAACAAAAGATAAAATAAAGAGCAAATTAGATGGTGAAAACCTCTTTGAGGCACCAGACGATGGGAATCTTGACACTCTCCTAGAGCACTACCATGAGCGATCACCTATTTTAATTGAGCCTACAAATGCTGTCAATCTTGAGACTTCCAACAAACCAAAAATTTTACAGTTAGCTGCATCAATGACAGAGAAAGAAATACCAGAGTTCATGGAATTCTTGAATGCAAATCAAGTAAATTTTGCATGGTCTTATGTTGACATGCCTGGTCTTGATCCTGATCTTATCATGCATCACTTGTCTATCAAACCAGGGGCCAAGCCGGTGAAACAAAAACTTGGAAAGATGCACCCTCATGTTGCACTACTGGTTAAGGAAGAACTGAGAAAACTCCTCGATGTGGGCTTCATAAGACTAATCGACTATGCAGAATGGATCTCCAACATTGTTCCTATATCCAAGCCAGATAAAACTATGAGAATATGCACAAATTTTAGATATCTTAATAAAGCATGTCCTAAGGATGACTTCCCACTGCCAAACATCGACACTATAGTTGATCTGACAGCTAGCCATGTCATGTATTCATTAATGGATGGTTTTTCTGGATACAACCAAATCAAAATTGCACCTGAAGACCAAGAGAAAACAACTTTTACATGTCCATGGGGAACTTATTGTTGGAACGTCATGCCTTTTGGTCTAAAGAATGTTGGGGCTACTTACTGTTGATGGTGTTTTCTGCACAGCAACAACTCAGACAGAATACAAAATCCTATCTCTCTTGAAAGGTAATCTCCAATAACGAATTACTAAAAATCACCCCAAGGTCTCTCAGGTGTTAGGTCATAACAATGCATAAAACAACTCAGATGAAATGTGAAATTGCTGGTAATCACAATCGGACCTTACTACAAGCAAACTGAACCCTTTCAATTTATCAGATCTGACAATAAGATGATCTTGAATCCTAAATCTAACCGAATAATAAAGAAATAGCAAAAGATAGGGATGCAGGGAAGGTAATAAAATCTAAATTACTGAACGGACAAGCAATGCAAATGACATATATCTAGAATGGACCTATCTTAAATAACCAATTCCTGTTCGACCCACAAGGAAATCTTACAAGAATAGTGCAATCTTCTGAGGAATACAAATTTTCAAATCATAGACTTGCATCTACAACTGAACTTAAGCACATTTGAATATATGGTCCAGGTTGACTTCACCAGCCTACTACAATCAGATAGTTACTGGGAGTATAGACCAAAGATAGCTACCGACATTCCAAATATGAAATCACATACACCATTTATCCAACTAAACTAATTTATTTCTGAATATTAAACCCTAGATCTTCAAGCAATGTAAAAGATAGAGCAAAAGAACCATGCAAGATGAGATAACACAAAGGATTTCACCAGGAAAACCACAATGCCTTCAATTGTATTAATCATCAAATGCCGCAACAATTCAACTGTTCTGAATATGATATTTGCTTCAAGAAATTCTAAAACTCTAACTATTGCTCTTGCTAATCTCTATTATCAAAATCTTCTGAACTGAACCCTTACAATGAGGCAAGAATGCCTATTTATCAAATTTTCCCCCCAAAACATGTCGGCCCAGCCAAATATTTTTACAAAATAATAAAAACCGCCAAAACAGGTCGGCCAAGGAAACAAACTAAGGCACACATTTAATGCCATCATCCAAGTCGGCCAAGGTACAGTCTCCAAGGAAATTCGGTCCAATGCATGCCCTATGATAATAAGGAAGCACAAATCTCGAGATAAACCTTAACTACTACTTCCTTTGTCTTTCCTCCGCGATGGTGACCCTTGGACCTTCGAGAAAACTCCTTCCAGCTCAGCAACAGGTGGCAATGGCAAAACTTTGAGCTGACATTTAATTGAATCAATTCCTTCATTGGATCGCCCGATGGTTTTCTTCCATTCCTCCTTGCTGGCCAAATATCTATCTATCACTGCCAAATATGTAGCTGCATCATCAAGCAAATGGCCAGTGACAACCTCATCAGAATTAGGGGCATAAACCTCATGCCACCACTCTTTTAATTGATCTAAACTTAGGTACTTAGGAGCCATCTTATTCCTCCCTGTCATCACTTCAAAAAATGCAATGCAACCATCATAAATTGCAGTGAGGTCAGCATCAATGGACTTTCTTCGTTTCTGTATCTTTTTCAGGCCTCCCTGCCTGATCTGTAATGCCTCGAACCATTCCCATGGTTCATCCAACCTGGTAGAGGGAAGAATTCCATCCGTGCCCAATTGTTCCTTTCCATGCCCCAGAATAATCTTTGTCTTCTGCAGCAGGGAATCGATATCATTCTTATCCTGAGAAAGGATGCTTTCCATCAGCTCTTTTCCTCGGACTGCATCCTTGCCAACAGACAGGATCTCCTTAATAGCTTCATCTCCTTGTGTCCGAACACTCATCAACCAGTCTGTGGCAGCTTGTGTGGAAGCCTTCATCTTCTCTATGCCAGAAATTGTTTCCTTCGGCAGAAATCCAGGAGTAGAAGAGGAGGACGGATGGAGGGACTGTAGAGGTTTCATGACCTCTTCTAAGCTTTTCCTTAACCTCTCATTTTCCCTTTTCAACTCTCGCTTTGTCTGAGTCTCCTTCTTCAATCTGTCTACAATTACAGCACTTGACCCCTCGAATTCCTCAATGTCTTGTTCTAGGGAGGCCGACCCAAGGTTAATGGTTTGGACACTGTAATCCTGGCTTGCTACCTCATCTCTTGTTTTATCTGCAGCAGGGGTGGCGATGTGGACTACACGGTTGTGCACTTCATCCCTTTCCACCCGGGAAATTACCCTGGCAGCCTTCTTCTTCTTCCCCTTACCAATCTGAGATAACATTGCATCCCAGTCAAGAGGAGTGTCCTCTACTATCACCTGTTTCTTCCTTGCTATTTCTTTTTCTAACTAGTCCGGGGCTACAGGGTCCGTCCGGATTCCTTCTGTGTCAGTTTTCCCCGGGTCCTCTGTGACTTCCTCCTCTTCCTCAGCTGTCACCTCAACCTCCTTGTCGGCTATGGCCTTGTCATCTTCTTCCTTCTTAGGGGTCTTCTCGCTCTGAACAGCCTCCTCAATTCCCAACTCTGGAAACACTGGCGATGGAGTCCGAGCAGGCAGGCTTTCCTCCGGTTCTGGTGATCCGCGACCTTTCTCACTCTCCAGAGAGTCCTCGTATTGCACCAAGGGAGAAGTGTGCCTTTCTTCTATCTCCACCTCAAGTTCGGCGGCCTCACTAAATAACGCTCCTTCTTTGAAAGGTTCCGCTTCTCCGCTGGTTTCTTGTCCATCCAGATTCTCCGGTTCTGTTACACCCTGTGGAGGAGAGACAGGCCTGTCCTGTTCAGTGGCTGGCAATACTGGGGAAGAATCCTTTGGCTGTGCGGCATCCTTTGGGGAAGGAGTTCTGGATCTTCTGGTGTATACTTTGGTCTTCTCCCCTCCGGAGCTTTCCACATCCACAATTTGGGGTTCATCCTCCGAAGTCGTTTGGCCTTTCTTCTTCACCACCCTTGTAGTTCTGGCTTTCTTGGGCGGTGGAGGAGCATCCTCCTCTTCAGCTTTCTCTGCCTCCTCCTCATCCGAGGACTTACTGATGGTTAGAGTCTTCCACCTGCGTTTGCCAATTGGTTTCCTCTTTGCTGCAGGCTCAGTCCCTTTAGGACCTCTGACTTTGATCTTGAATGGCGATGTTTTGGCCGATTTCCCTTTGGGGTCCTCTTCCCCGGATTCTTCAGAGGTGGACATGGGGTTGAGATTCCCCATCAAATCAAAAGTGCATGGCACATTAGCATTTTCCAATACCCACACCCCATGTTTAACCCAAGCAAAGGTATACCTCAACACCGGAGCCATCAAGCCTTCCAACTCTGTCACCTCAGGCTCATTCCAATCAATATCCGCCACTGACCTATCCTTGATGGGCTCATAGACATGGTCCTGGACCAGTTTTCCATCATCTTCCAGCTGATCCGGAATCAGCTTCACATTGTACTGCCTAATTGCCTCTACTGGCAGCCGGGAATACCTTTTTCTCCGTGCATCAAGGTCATCTTTGATATTGACCCAGTAATCTTCCAAATGATAAGTAGGAGGTATTTTTTCACAAAGATAAACAATTGAGACAAAGTATCAGATTCATCCGTAGTTTTGTGTCAAACTCATCGGGACCCAAAACTACCTGCTGAATCCCGGGATAGCAATATTCATAATCTTCCAAATCCTCTTTATGTCTAAATTCCCGGGTAGCCCTCTTCTGTGCTTCTCTGGTGATGTCAAAGTTCATTCTCTTTGAATGGAAAGAGAATCCATAAGCAGCTAACTCCTCACCTGCAGTGTGGGCTGATTGAATGGAAGGGCACATTTCTCCCACGCCAATCCCAAGGGGAAAGTCACCTCCAAAACCAGTTTTATGTTTCTCCCTCTTGACCACTGCATCAAACTCACAAATTTGTCTCACGACCTCTAGCAGCACAATGTGGTCAGTGGGATACCTGGGCAATCTGTAGGGTGCAACGGGGCATCCATCAATCCGGAGATAAGTGAAGGTGGGGAACTGGATGAACTAGGCCCCGTAATTCTTAATCAGTCATTTTTCCCCATCGGACAATCTGATGTGCTCTGCATTCTGAAGGGTCCGGGTAATGTGCATGGTGAAGGCATCATTGGCCCTCCTATAATCTCTGTGTCCGAGGTGCAATTCCGGGTAGACTTCATAGATAATATCTTGTCCAATGGTTCCCGCCGGAGTCAGTCCCTTGTAGGGGTAGGAGATGGCCAGTATATACATGATGTAAGAGGACATGGTAAACTTATTTCCCTCCAAAACATTCCTCAGTTGCTTATCTATTTCTGCACTGATTAGACCGGCCCAATGATAATTCGTTCCTTGGCCTATCTTGGTGATCACATGGACCATCCAATTTTCCAATACTCCGGCAGTTTTAAGCCCGGCCACCCTGCTCAACAGTGTAATAGCATCATAGATATCCGACCTGAACTTCACCCTATGCAACTGCTTGAGCAATTTAGAGTGGTGAGACTTGGGCTTCTCAAGCCATGAGTTGATAAGCTGTTGAGCCTTAATTGGCTCATTCTCATAGTATGTACGAGCAGTGTCAATGTTTAAGGCACAGACCGAGGGGAGATCCGGCATGCTGAAGGCTCGGGCAATAGAGGCTGGACTGAAGTTCGCCAACACCCGTCCCTCCGTGCTAACCACCATCTGCGTGTCAAAAGCGTACTGTCTAGCACACTCCAAAATCAGCTCGTAGCACTGGACTGCTGGAGGGAACCCTGCCACATGCACCAATCCTGAGTTCATCATCCCTTGCCTCAATGCCGACTGGTCTTTCTCGGCTGTTCTCTGCTTAAATTCTTCATATCGCCATGCTCCAACGTTGGTGTCGGATACATCTGCCCACACGGAGGATATCTTACTCTCTGGAATCTGAATCCTCATGTCTAATCTCAATCTTTCTGTCTCAGAAACTGAAGATGCCCCTGCACCACCTTTGGACTTCCCAGCAGTAGCCTTGCTTGATTCAGCCTGCACATCCAAGAATTGTCATTAGAATTCAACTATTGAGTTCATGTCAATCCAAAAGGTTAGCACACATCATATAAATCCATTAGAATCAACTGCTAATTGCCAATCTTTCAAGATCTGGAGAAATCAAATAATCCGGGAAATCATGTAAACCGGAAAAATACCGTCGGGACGGAATTTCGGAGAAATCCGACCCAGACGGATTTCTGCTGCCAAAGCACTATTAGCCATGTAAATCATTAATATGTTCGGAAATCAAAGGAAAATCATTAATTTTGCTCTTTGGCAACAAGAAATAAGCATTAACAAACATTTCATCAATCCTATCACCGAAATATACAAAAGAATGCAATCAGATAGGAAATCCAGAAAAATTCGGATGGGACGGACTTTCGCGGACAGCGTAAAATGCACTGGGAATTAACCCTGTCCGCGGAATAAAAGGGAACCGGGAAAATCCGGGAGACCAGAAATTCTGCGACAGCCTCGGAAACCCGAAAAATGGTAAATCGTGCACCAAAACTGGAGCGACCACCAGATCTCCAATACCTAAGCTCGAATGAACCCAAAATCGATGACAATCACCAGACTCGAATATGCAAAGGGTTCCAATTCTCAGAAGCACTCAAAGGAAGGATCCCATACTAAAACGACGATGCCCTAAATCGAACAACCACATATCCGCCATCAAAACTAGAGCAAGCTTTTAGGGCTAAAATATCAGTTCGGGATTTACCTAAAAGCCCTCTAATCCTCACAGGACGGGGAAGCTAACATGAAACGGGGCGAAAGTCATTCAAACACAAGATCAAATCATCGCGTTAACCGAAACACCAAGGAAACCCTAAATTTGCATGGTAACACATCCCGCGCCCAAAACAAACAAGCAACACGACCCAGAAAAGTGTAAATATGCAGTTAAACGGACAAACAGAACTCATAAGGCACGAGAGATGGGCCTCAAATAAAAAAAATGGATCAACCCGACTGGATAAATACGAAACCCAAAACCAAAACAAGGGCCGACCCCAAATTCAACAATGCCCAGTAGAAGAAAACCTCAAATCACCTTGCAAGCAAACGGAAGGGCAATGAATACATACCATGGATCAAGACGGGCAGAAATCGAGCTCAGAAAATCAATCCACGTGACAACACGTCCAAGCAACGAGATACCAGCAGCAACACTCAAGCAATCCTTGCGCAAACAACCAAGATCAATTCGCAAAGATCAAATGAAAATCACAATCGCCAGAGCAGATCCAGGAAGCAATCAAAGTTGGAATGAATCAGAAAATGCCCTAAAGTCGCCCTTATACCCGTCTGAACCAAGGTACCTCAGCCATTAATGCATGAAAAGACGTTTCTGACAAGTCCGGAAACACGAGCCCCATGCAGAATTTCGGAAAACCCCAGAATGTGCGGAAACACGGATTCCGCGGAAATGCAGAAACCGGGGAAATCAGGAAGATCGGGACTTTGACGGAATCCGGGAAAATCCGATAGGACCGAAAAATCCCGAAGTTAGGCAAAAACCCGGAATCAGAGAATCCTGCCAGAAACGGACAAGGAACTAGGACCGGAAAAATCCACCAGAGGCGGAAAATCCCGGATCTAGGTGAAAACCCGGCTTGGCCAAAAACTCAATTTCAATCAACTCCAACCCCAAGGCAAGGGTAAAGCCAGCAAGACCAACATGTCAAGACCCTAAAATGATAAATCCAATAAAATCAAAGGTCAAAGACACCAAAAAAAAGGGGGGTCCCCACTCCAAGTGGGGCGTGTGTGCAAAAACTGTACAACAAATGGCGACTCTGCTGGGGAAATGCTCCTGAGCATTTTGATGACAAACTAGAATCAAGAACCCAAAACTCTGGTTTCAACTCAAGTACCTAGCCATCACCCTAAGTTAAAGCAAAGAAACTCCCAGCCACTCAGACATTCCTATACCAGGGTCCAAGTGTGTGCATGTGCAAATATTACCTACCTCCAGTTGCAAAAGAACCAGACTTGGTATGAACAGGTTACGTAAAGATTCTGACCCTAAAAGTAACCTGGATAGAGCCTCGCTACCAGCCAGACGTCCATAGCCCCGACGAGGTTATCGCTGTGATCCTCCTGAACATAGCTCTATTGCCAGCCAGGCGTCTATAGCCCCGGTAGAGATATTCAGATCCCCCTGATGAGTTGAATTCAAACCTCAGGACTTGCCATATACATTTCTTTTCTTTTCTTTTCTCTTTTTTTTTTTTTACGAATATTTCTTTTTACTCAACTTATTCAACCTGTGAACAGTGAAGTTCACACTCAGGGCTGAGAACCACAGTGGCACTAGAGCAGAAAAAGATTTTTCACCTGTCCAGACCTTAAAAGGACCTTTTACAACTTCAGGTATATTTAAAGATTAAAGGTATAAGACCCCAATACATTCCTGTTCAGACTGACCAGAAAATCTTCGCCTTACCACAAGGACAAGTGACATAGGCAACGGAATTCATACCATAACATTCTGGAAAAAAGATTAAAGTTTGTAAGGGAAATATCAGGAACATTGGACCTGCTTTGCCACCATTATCATACAGATGCACCCACAATCCCACAAGGAGATAAGACCAAAATCAAGAGCAACACAAAAAAAACAAACAAACCAAAGCAAACCTACGCTAATCAAACAAAACCAGCAAAGCGAAAGGGAAACCTACCCTAACCAAAACAAGCAAAACAAGCAAAGAAAGCAACCTAACTAACTATTTACAGGGCAAAGAGCTGAGAACAGCTCAAGACTGGAAATAATGTTTAAGATACTGCCCATTAACAGGCAGTGGCATGTCCTCTCCCGTGAGAGTCCTCAAACGGAAGGCATTATCTCCCAGAATTTCAGCAATCTGGTAAGGACCAAGCCATAATCTATCAAACTTACCATGGCTACCTTTCTGATCATGCGGCTTATCCCAATACAGGACAAGGTCAGAAATCCTAAAGGCTTTGACCTTAGCTCTCCTGTCAAACCATCGCTTGACTACCCCCTGGTGTTTGGCGAATCTTTCAAGGGCATTATCCCGTTTTTCCTCAAGATGCAACAATTCAGCTAATCTCGCTTCCCTTCTATCACCCTCATCATAAAACTGGTTGATAAACTGCAGAGTTGGGATTTTAAGTTGGATAGGGAAAACTGGTTCCAAACCGTACACTAAATGATAAGGAGAGGTACCAATGGAGGACTTAACCCGAGTACGATCTGCCCAAAGAGCAAACCTAAGCTGGGTATGCCAGTCCTTTGGGTTCCTCTCTAACAGCTTTCGGATAATAGTCAACAAGTTCTTATTAGAGGATTCAGCTAGACCATTCCCCTGGGGATAATAATTAGATGCAAACTTAACAACAATGCCATGATCAAAAGCCCAGTTTGAGAATTTCAAGGATGCAAAGGCGGGACCATTATCACACACAACAGCAAAAGGACATCCAAACCGATTGAGAATGGCAGATTCTAAGAAATCGATTACTACCTCTGATGTACACTGCCTACAAGCAAATGCTTCAGTCCACCTTGTAAAGTAATCAGTAATGGTGAGGATATACCTGTGTCCAGCAGAAGATGGTGGATTGATGGGGCCGATGAAATCCATACCCCATTGAGCAAAAGGTTTTACCTCAATAACAGACTGGAGCGGGAGCGCTGCACACCTTTCCCGTGTCGCTGCAGCCTGACAAGTGTGACAGGTCCGAACATGATGATGAACATCCTTGAATAGTGTAGGCCAGTAGTATCCTGCCCGTAAAATATGGTTCGTAGTAGCAATAGCAGAACCGTGACCGGTGCCATATTTCTCATGAAACTCATTTATTACTCTTTCTGCTTCCTGTTTTCCAAGGCACCTTAAGTAAATACCTTCGTGATTCTTCTTGTATAGGACAGCTCCTTTCAACATGAAACCATCACTTTTCAGTCTCAAGGCTCGCCTCTGTACTGCATTTAAATGACCAGGAGCTTGTTGATTCAACAAATAATAAACTACATCATCATACCAACCATGCAGGAAACGCTCCAACATCATGATTCTGAACCGGACAATTCGGGCTGTCTCTTCCGTAGTGCAGGGGTGAGTCCATCCTCTTACCAGCTTCGTAGGTACGGATCTTCGATGTCATACTCCACGAGCATGGTTTACCCGTTCCAGCTCTGGCTCCTCGTGCATCAGCAATAACTTAACTGCAGAATCAGGAACAATTGCAAACACCTTGTTTCTGAGGATATAATGCCTAAATTTCTTTACTGCTCGAACAAGGGCATATACTTGCTTCTCTACACATGGGTATTTCAATTCAGCATCCTTCAATGGCGTGCTCATGAAAGCGATGGGATGCTCATTCCCCCCATCAAACTTTTGTGTCAGCATTCCAGCACATGAGTGATCTGAGGCAAAAGAATAGATGTAGAATGGTTTACTATAATCTGGACTCACCAACACTGGAGCATCAGCAATGGCTCTTTTGATCTCTGCAAAGGACTCCTTCGCTTCTGTGGTCCACTCGATCTTGGCATCTTGTTTTAACATGGCATTTAGTGGCTTCACAATCTCAGCAAACCCAGTGATGAATTTCCTGACAAAATTAATCTTACCAAAGAAAGATTTCATCTCTTTCTTGCTGGCAGGCGGCTGAATTTTTAGGATGGCTTCCACTCTCTCTAGATCTATAGCAATGCCTTTCTCTGATATTATGTGCCCTAACAATTTTCCCTTTGTAACCCCGAAAATACACTTCTTGGGATTCAAAGAGATGTCGAATTCCCTACACTTCTGGAACACTTTACGCAGATCTGAGATGTGATCCCCTCTGTTTTTGGAGAAAATAGTCAGATCATCCATGTAGATGATAATGCACTTTCCTATGATGTCCTTGAAAGCGATATCCATAGCTCGTTGAAACATGGCTCCTGCATTGATAAGCCCAAATGGCATCCTCCTGTAGGCGAAAGTTCCCCACTTGGTTGTAAAAGCAGTCTTGTGTCTGTCCTCATACTGGACCATCACCTGATTATATCCTGAATAGCCGTCTAGAAAGGACGTCATCTGCGATCCATTAACCACTTGTAACACTTCATCCAACGAGGGAACTGGATAATTATCCTTTTCAGATGACCTGTTCAGATTTTTGAAGTCAACACAGAGCCTAATTTCACCGTTCTTTTTTCTTACTGGCACTAGATTTGCCACCCATGTTGAATGCCTGACAGGGAATATAATCCTGGCAGACAGCAATTTCTGAACTTCCTTCTGTATGAGGGGCTCCAGCAGTGCGTTGATAGGTCTCTGCCTCTGTCTAAAAGGCTTAGCACCTGGCTTGAGAGGTATAGTGTGAGTTATGATGGATGTATCATAAGTCTTCAAGTCTTCATAACCCCAGGCCACTATGTCTGGAAAGTCGTATAGGGCTCTGATTATTCCCTGTCTTTCTTCAGGTGTACAAACCTTACCAATGAAAACATTCTTCACATCATCTTCAGTGCCCACATTGTGAGTGTCACACTGCCCACTGATAGACTCTTTCTTAGATTCCTGTTCCTGATCTCTGATTTTGTCCATATCGAAAGTCCTCTCCAGCTGTACCATTCCCCTCGGAATAGTATTGGACTTCAAATTTAGCACACCTTCCAGATCCAATTCTGCTTCTTGAGGTTCTGTTTCGTCAATGATCTGTGAAGCAAAGACATCCGTGTTTGTGATAAAGTCAAGGATATGTTTATCATCCTCAAACACCTGAAAATTAGTCACATTGTCAGGGACTGACGGGACAGGAGTTAATTCAACAGTAAACTTCTTCAATCCTGATAGGGACAGGGGCTGCAAAGTACTGGCCGCTTGAGCTAGGGAATCAGCAGTTTGATTCTTCTTCCTTGGGATCAATTGGATATTAAAAGCGTCGAATCCCTCGATGAGGTCCCACACCCTATGTCTATAGTTAGTCATTCTCCTGTCGTGACACGCATATTGCTTTCTTACTTGTTTGACCACTAATTATGAGTCACCAAATACTTGCAAGACCCTGACCTTTTTCTTGAGTGCCATAAGGAGTCCATGAATTAAAGCTTCATATTCAGCCACATTATTTGTACAATGAAATTGGAGTCTATGAGCTGCGAAGAAACTCTTACCTTTGGGACTTATCAATTCAAATCCAGCTCCAGCCCCTTGCTTGGACTTAGATCCATCAAACTTGAGAGTCCAGTACTCCGCAGTGGTGGTCTTCTTCATTTTGTCTTTCGTCTTATCAGTGATAGAGGCCTCCTCAGCCACAACAGGTTTCTGACTTTCACACTTTGCTTGCATATTCTGCTCATCTGTGCTGGCCACCTGAGATGGATTCATGCTTTTGTGCACTTCTTTCACTGCTGTCTGACACAAGCAACACTCCAATTCTGAGTGAGAAGCATTGTGGACTCTGCACCAATTCGGCAAGAGTAACTCCTTGAAACTTGTCTTCCTTCCTAAGTGAGTTTGATTCTCCACGCATTGCTTAATGAAATCCTGGAAATTGTCCAGTAAGCTAATCTGTCTATCCTCAGGTTCTTCTTCTTCCTCAACTGATTCTGTCAGGACCTCCACAGGACCGGACCCTGTTTCAGCATTAACTGGCATCGTATGCAACATCAGCACTTCTTTTGCATCTGATTCTTCATATGGGGCGGATAGCAAGTAGTTTCCCATTCCAGCTTCTGATATGAGAACCTCAGTCGAAATCCTTTGGTATTCTGTTATCATGTACTTCATTCTAGGCTCCCTCTCGATCCTTATCTGATTAGGCACTCCCTTCCAGGGAAGCCACATGTGAGAGTGATCAGTGGACACATACCCATTCAGGGCCTTGGTGAAATCTCTTCCTAAAATTAAACCGTATGCGTGAGGAATGTCAGCCACTTGAATGTTAATAACCTGCTAGATTCTTGGATCAGAGGCTATCTGCATCTGGATCATGTTGAGTTCCCCTACTACACTCACTTCGGTTCTGTCCAACTGAGTAACCTTCTTCTGGGAATCAGCAGGTGTAATTCCTAGAGCCCTACAAACTCCAAGGGGCATGACATTAGTGGAAGCACCAGAATCTAACAGACAATTGTGGAGGTTCTTACCAAAGATTCTGACAGAAATCAGAAATGGAGGAGTCTCCGTCTTTCCTTGAAACAGAGTGGGCTGAGTATCCATCTGGGCCACTTGAGTTTTGTCCTTTTCTTTTCCTCTATCTCCAGGGGGTGGATTAGCCCTATTCTGTGTCTGACTTTGTGTGTTCACAGGCTGAAAACTGGAGGTCTGGCTGACATGCTCACCAGAAGATTTGTCCAATGTCTTTGAATTCGCATCGTAAGTACCCAAGACAGCCTTTCTAATTACAGGAAACCTCAACAATTCAAAAGCAGAAAGGTTTATCTTTAATTTTTTGAATTCCTCTGCGACGTACGAAGCCATCTATTCTTCACTCATATCAGTAGAAACCTCTTTAGATGGTTCCTCTACCTTATCCTTACTTACTTGAACAGTCCTTTCCTTCTGTGGTTCTGCTTGAACTTGTCTATCTTTCGAAAGGTATTGCTTAGAGACCTGTGGATAAGACGGATTGTTACTTGCATTAGGATCTGGAGGAGTACTGAAATTGTTGGGAGGAATAGAGGTGGTGAAAGGCCCTCCAGGTTACGGGCGCCTGTGAGGCATATCCCTTAATCCTTGTCTCTGGAACACCTGTACCTCTTCAACATAAGCTTCATGCTCATCCACGGGACCATTGTCATTCATCTCCCCTTCGTTAAACAACTGAACGACTTCATCTCCATTACAAATCTGATTTGTTTCATGCTTCTGGGAATCAGGTTCTTCTGGTACATTTTCGTTACTGGTGGGAAAAGGAGCATGGTTCAACACCAGCACAGGGGAATCATATGAATTGGAAGGAACAATCTCCTGCCCATTCACATTATTCTCTACCTCATACTGAAAGATAGAAGCTGCAGTCTGGAACTCAGGACATTCCAGTTCTGAATGCTGACTTGTTTTGTGAAGCCTACACCATCCTGACAGGGCTGCTTCTGCGAGATACACACCAGTGGGAGGTTTATCCTGGCTAACTGGCTGATTGGCAGATTGATTAACAATCTGATTGGCTGGCTGATCCAATGGAGTAGGAACTCCTCCATTATTAGGCCCTGTATTCCAAGTTCTGTTCTGTCCCTGTGATGGCCTTTTGTCAAATCCTGACCCACTTCCTTGGCCTCTATCAAAGTTTTTCCTCCTATCGTTGTTGAAACCTTTATCCTGGTTGTACCCTCTGTCATTGTAAAATCCTCTATCATTGCGTTGTCCCCTGTCGAAATTCTGCCCCTGTGAGAACTCCCTGTTCTGATTGGATTGCATTCCCTTTTGAGCAGCTT
>VDFB02024918.1:0-11780 GCA_007258455.2 Sequoia sempervirens
AAATTAAATCAAACCATTAAGGCATAATGTATGCCTGCTTACTATCCTTGACTGTGAATAGAATGAATTGATGAACTGAACTTGCATGACATATGTGATTATGATCAGCAAGTGACACAAAATATGAATTATTCAAAAATATTTGATGTAAATGCACTCAGTTGAATTCCTTAAGTGAACTAAATTCACTGTTCACCTGTAGCCTTCAGAAAGTATAACCTGATCGTTATGAATGTACAGTTGATTTAGTTGCTTGATGGATAACTCTATTTTTACTCCTTCAGTTGTATTTCACTTTCACTTGATGAATATGATGATGTATCTTTAAATTCAGCCCATTTGAGTAGGGCAGCATGCCGAGCTCTACCCTTGTGGGAGCCCATTTTTCTCCACATGCTTGGTCTTCGAATAGTGTTCAGCTTCATGATTTTACCTATACCTGCAAAAGGAAACAAACAATGTTAGCATAAAACAAAATATAATGATCATGATGTTGTTATTTCTCCTTCAGCTCATTTCATTCGTACTGTACTTGATTGATTTTTTCAATGCAAGGTTAATAGTAGGTTGTACTATTGTGGATGCCTCATATAGGTTACATCATAATCAGAGCCAATGACACCCCTCTTTTCCTCTTGTAGGTCGATGGAGCAGAAGAAGACAAGGTGCACCATTCAACATCAAATGTTGATAATCAGGCAATGATGATTATGTTGTCACTTATGTGTTTTTCTTTCTGCATCTCCAGTAGTGCAATGTACTATTAGCAATGTATTGTAATAGTTACATCCACGGCTTGTGTGGATATTTGATTTCAATTCTTCTTTTCATTTGAAAAGAAAAGGCATTTACATGCAATGTTGTAATATCATTCTGATTGTTGAAATCAATCAAAGCCTTGTAAAAATATGAGTTTTATATGATAAATGAAATCATTTCAAATGTTATTTTGCTCTTTTGTTCAATTCTATATTTTTGCCACTTCTTGAACACTTGAATGGAATTTTGAAAACTCCATTTCTCCTTCAAAATGTATAACTATTACTCAATGAATAATGATAAAACAACATTTGAACCTAAGTGCAATTCCACCCTATGATAAATAGCATTCAGCCGGCTCCAACAATTGAGCCGAGGCGAAAATTTGGTAACAAAATTCCAGCTTAATGGTGGCAAGGTTAGTGTGGATGGCGGTGACGCCTTTGCACAATGCGGCCAGGATCCATCCAAATCGTTGACAGGAAAGGGAGGAGGAGCTACTTTACCTCCCTCATCCAAATCAGCCATAGTAGATTTAGATGCCGAGATTGAAGATGAAGTAACGCCCAATGAAAAAGTCTTTTCTAGGTTGGGTCTAATTGGGAGATTCAGGGGATTTTGGCCAAGCTTGGCTGATCTTCACTAGTGGATTTCTAACCATTGGGAGCATGTATTGGAAGGGTATGTTCAAATATATCCTATGGCTAAAGGTTTTTTCATTGTTTTTTTTTAACAGGAGCAGGATAGAAACAAGATCCTCTGTGACTATCACTGGGATTGGGAAGGAAAATACACATTGATGTTAAAGCCATGGCATCCGACGTTCAACCCAACCACTAAAGTATTTGAGAGGGTTCCTCTTTGGGTGAGACTTCCTAACCCACCCTTACAATATTGGTTTGATTATTGCTTGGAGGCTATAGGGAACTCTTTAGGAAGATTTTTAACGGTGGATGAGGGATCCTCAAATCTACTGCATTCAACCTTTGCTCAACTTTTAGTGGAGTTGGATGTGTCCAAGGAGCTGTCAAAAGAGATCAGGATACAAACTTCAAAAATTTGTTGGTTACAATCCCTGGATTATGAGGGGGTACCCTTTAGGTGCAGGATTTATTTTCAAATTGGACACTTGGTTGCTTAATGTGCTAAGCACAGAACACATAAATCTGCTTCTTGGTGGAAAGAAGTTGCCCCCAACACTATACAGTGGAGAAAAAGGAGGAGAAGCAAAAGAGCTCTCAGAGTACAAGCAGGGAAGAAGTGGTTTAGGTACCTGGGACTCTGGGTTAGGTAGGAAAGGATTTGTTGAATGATGGGAGTAGGGAGGAACAACAATCATAGGAAAGGGATCCAATTGTAAATGATGGCAACGCTGTCCTCAAAGGTTGTGAAAAGGATGCGAATTTAAAAAATGGAGCAGCAACACTAGAGTGTTGGGAGAAAAAAGGTGTGACGAGGCTGCAAGAGAAAGGAGTAGGAAGCAAAAAGCTGATGGCTAGAGTTAGCAAGAAAATTGGGGTTTGGGTGGAGAGGTAATGAATCCCCAAGACAAACCTTTGGAATGATAGAAGGAGGTTGCAAGGGTGGAGGATGGTTGGAAAGTTGTTAAGGGGAAGAAAGAAAATAAATTAAAGAAGGATACTTTTGCTATGGTCCTCCGGTCTCAGGCCAAGGGAAGACCAAACAGTGCATCAAAACTTCTGACCTGTTAATAGGTCTCTGTTTAGGGTCTAGAGGATTTAAGAGTCTTTGTTGGTCTCTCTTTAGTGTTTCTTTATACTAGGTGAAAATAATGATGTAATTTGTTTTTAATTTTGAATTTAAAAGAAAATCTTATTACCGAGCAAAAAAAAAGAGAATTTATTTCAATTTATAGTGTTAATTAAATTAATTAATTATAAATGATAAGTACAAAGTATGCATTTAAATCAATAATGTATATTTTAAATTTTAAATTATATATATATATATAAGTAAACATGGAGGATCTGTTAAAACCCTCTTTTATTGAAATACAAGATATTAAAATATTGTAAACAATACTAATAAAAAAATATAAAAATAATTTACCATTCATTTCCTCTACCCATGGCATTGGAAATGTCACACTGGATTAGTGGCAACCACTAGAACTAGAATATAGGCATGCAAAAAAACTCACCAAGGAAAACAGAGGTATGTTCAATTTAAGCCAGAACTTGCTTTCTTTCATTCAAAATTTTTATTCAAAAGATTGTGTTTTATTAGCTCTTATTTTAATATTTTGTTTTATTCTTTGTAGATGTTGTGCAATAGCTGTGAGGCTGAAGACGAGCTACTGAAGTATTCATACACTTTTGTAATTATAGGGTTTTCAACATTGAGAAAGCCAGAAGTTGAGATACCAGAAGCACTTGGTAAGCATAATATTTTATGCAGATACAGATAAGCTCTTGGTAGAATATTCTTTCATGATGAATCTAGTTGATAAATTGATCATTTACTTTCACAACGATGGCAGTGCCTACTCTTTGATCATTTGGAAAATGTTTTGAGGAAGTTTGATAGTGGGCCTTTCTTTTTAGGTGAATTCGGTTTGGTAATCCATCTGATCATGCATGGTTATTTACATGACTTAATCTCTTATCCTTTTTTGTTTATTGCTTCTGAAAATTGTGAGATTTTGCATGAGATTTATGCAAGTTGATCTTGCAATATATTATTTCAAATGATTATATTATAAAAATAGTATTTTCTTTTATTTTCAATGTGTATATGTTAGTTTTAGAGGGGATTTTGTGTGTGCATGTTACTAAAAGTTTCATGCGTTCTGTATTCAGTGATGCTAAATCAGACTAGAGAGAAGACAACACAATGTTTAAGTTTTCCTTCCCAAAGTTTGAATAAAGCATCACCTAAGAAGAGGAAACAATTGAGAAAATGTGGAAAGATATTGAGGGAAACCAGAAGAATATACTCAACCTCTCTATAGACATTGGCGTAAGAAATGTCAAGGAACTCAATTTGGTCAAGCTATCCACACAATTATAGAGATTTTCAAAGATTCAATTGTATCAAAGATGTTTCTATTTTTTCCCTCTTCTTTTGAGAAAGCAAAATATTACTTTAAATTAATAAAGTCACTACAAAATTAGAAGATGGATCCACTGGGACTTAAACATACATGCAAACCATCTTCTGAGAGCATCACAAAATTATAATATTGTGAAGAACAATTCTCCTGGAAGCATAAAGTGATGGATAGATAATTCTAGATGGGAAAACAGACACGACAAAAACACTACAAGAACTAAAATGTATCTAGGACCTAAGATGAAACTACACTGCCGAATATTTTTTACTTCCAAAGCCCTGAGAACCAGATATCTCAAAGCCAAAATAAGAAAAGACTCCAAACATGTAATCCAATATTAACAAAGGATTCCCAACAAAATAGTAGACACAACTATCCACTTTTCTAGCAAATGTTTTTATCTGAAAAATATGTATCTCTAAAAATTTCATGTGCTTGATATTACATGTCATTTACATATTCAACACAACCATCATTGACAAATTTTATGGAGGAAAGGCCTTGATAGAATTTTGTGTTTTTGATAAACAAAGTCAAGCTATGCATATAAATTCAGTAACTCCTGCCACATTGATAGTCAAATTGTGCATAAAAGACTTCAATTTCTAAAATTCACAGCATTCAATGGGCATATGCAAACTCTTCCTCATTTTTGGGATAGTTTAGCAAGTACTGTTTAGAGACAACTGAGCTACATTCTCTCACACAACATGCTCCAAAGATAAAAAGAAATCACCTTAGCCTACAAGAGGCATAACATATTCCTAATGGCACATGATTGATTGAATTTGCATCGCAAGAGACATCCAAAAATACTTCATATCATAGAGGCCAAGCTTCAACTCAACAAAACCAAAACACTAAGCCAACTTAGACATACAAAGGAAAATAGATTACTCCTTTTACCCCTTTTTTGGGAACATTATGCTATCATGAGTTCATGCAGGAGCATATATGGGCTAAACAACAATCTTGCTTGAGTGAAAAAAAATTGGTGACTTGCAGACACAGGCTTTGGAAGACTTTAAGAACCAACAATGTGATTTATTCCATTGCAGTGATTTATTTCTGCAATCAATTTTTCTGTCACTATTTATGTATAACCAAAAAAATACCTCTTGCAAAACAAAAAAGATCCATTATATTCATGACTATGAGAAGAGATATTTGTGACATTACATGTGATAAAATGTAGTGGGCAGAAAGCTAACATAACATGTAGAATCACAAAATTCCTTCATCTTGAGTGTTCAATGCAAATATTACAACAATGCCAACTGTAACATAAACCAAGGAATTGACAAATTTCAAGATTATTATTAAGTTGTTATAATATCAACATTGTTTCTAAAACATAGTAGACACAACAAATAAAAACATGACTATTCTTGAACATTTTTGGCAGGAACTTCGTTGCTCTGCAACTCTTGTTGTTTTAGTTTTTGATTGGTTCAAAACCAACTTATTAATAACTAATTAAACAAGAAAAAACAAAACTCATTGCAACTAAGGACTAAAAAGTTATTAGATTGTTGAAAATATATAAATATGTAGTATTAGATGGGTAAGAATTTTTGTCAATTATTTACATGAAATATGAGTTAAAATAGATTTTTCTAAAAGTTAGAAATTTTTATATTATATTTTGATTATAAAAATTTAAAAAATGTATTTAAAAGGTTTGTCATAAAAAAGGTAGATGATTGATAAGTACAACTTAAATTATAAAATCTAAGTCCAAAGTAAAAATACAAAATTTAAATGTAAGTATCATTATTAGGAGGTCTTAAGTGGCCACCTTTTTTTTGAAATAAGGAAATACTGACCTTGGATGAGAAATAGAAGATAGTTACACTCAATTTTAAGATGCGACAAAAACAATATTCGTAGTGCTCCGAGTCTACTTTCTAAACTACTAATTCTTTTTGAAAATGGTAGAGATTAAGGGGTTCAAAAAAGGGAGCAAAAAAATTGGTGTTGTTTTTGTAAAAAAACATAACATAGTGTCTTTTGTGGCTCCCTCAAAAGGTTAACTTTTTTTGGTATTTTTAAAATCGCTTCGGTGAGAAATTAGCCAACAACATGCAGTTTATGCCCAATTTTTTTGATAAATTTTTAATGAATATTTGATTTTTAACTAATTTTCAAAGTGGACACATCTTGAAAAATAGAATTTTGGCTGTGCTACCCCTATAATTTTTGAAAACTAATCAATTTTTTTTAATATGTGTAGAATGGAGTCTAGTTTATAAAAGTGTAATTTATTTAAAGTTTCAATGAATGGTTAAAAAATAAAGTAAAAAATACCAAACACTGGTTTTTGACAAAAAATAGACACATAAACAAAAGAAATTAAAGATAAAAGTCTTAACATTGTCAAAATGTGAAAAAAATTACATCGTTAAATAGCTAAGAGAGAGCCTAAAATTACCTAGGTGTTCGATTTACTCGAACTTGAAACACGTGCACACCTGATGGTTAGCATGAATGAGATTATGTGAAATCTTGTAAAATATGCAAAAAGATGTCTTTGGACGCTGGGAAGGCACTACAAGCCTTTGGGTTGGAAATCCAAAGCAAATACCAATCCTAAGGCTTGGGGATTCCCAAAGCAAGATGTAACGTGAGCGCATTATAACACGCTCACATTATGTTTTATTTTGTATTTTGCTCCTTTTTGCAAAAATGTTGTATGTTTCTCAAGCTTGACATAATGTGAGTGTGTTATAACACGCTCACGTTATGTCTTGTTTGGAATTGTTTTTGTGCAAGTTTTTTAAATATGTTTGATGTGTGTATGTTTGTATATATATTTGTATGTATGTATGCCTGTATGTATGTATGTATGCTTGAATGTATGTATGTATGTATCTATACATGCTTGTATGTATGCTTGTATGTATGTATGTATGTATGTATCTATACATGCTTGTATGTATGTATGCCTACATGTATGTATGCATGTATGTATGTATGTATGTATGTCTATATGCCTATATGTATGTATGTATGTATGTATGTATGTAAAGGTTTTGGGTTTAGGGTATATAAGGGTGAGGGTATAGGTTATAGGGATGAGGGTTGAGGTTTTCAGGTTTAGGGTTTAAGGTATAGGGTTGAGGGCTGAGGGATTAGGGCTTAAGTAATAGGTTGAGTGTACAACTTAGAGGGTTGAGGGTTACCGTTGAGGGATAATATTTAGCTTGTTGAGTGTATAATATTAAGCGTGTAAGGTATAGGGATTAGGGTTTAGGATATTGGGTTTAGGGTTTACATTATGGATTGAGGGTATAAGGCATAGGGTGACTTGGGTTGAGAGTACATATGGTTTAGGTTTTAAGTATAGGGTTAAGGGATAATATTCAGGGTTTAGGGTATAAGGGTGAGGTTATAGGGTATAGGGATGAGGGTTTGTGGGTGTAGGGTTTAGGGTTTGAGGTATAGGGTTGAGGATTTTTTGAGATTATGGATGCACAATCCCTGAAGCTCCAGAATCTTCAATGAAGGACCCTTGCCAGGAAAGATAATCAACCACACAAAAAAGTGTTGCAACTAGGCATGCACAATAGATATTCTATTGATATGATTGATATTGGATTTTTAATACAAATGTACAAGGTGCCTTGAATATATAGGCATGAGAGAAAACCTAAGATGCATGAGATGTTGCCATGTGTCATTATCTAACAACATGTGAACCCTATCTAGATGATTATTAAATGTTGAGATAATTTCTAGAAGGACAACTCATCTTCTAGAAGGAATCTTATCCCTAGAAACAAGGAAGGGAATATTATCCCATTTATTTATGATTTATCTAATAATGCAACCTAGGAATTAATTAAATGCAAGACCTAAGTTAACTTATGCTAGTGTAATAATTAATTAATTAATTACACTAACACCCCCCCATAAGTTCAACTTAGGGAGGAAAATGCAATGATTATGCAAGATGATGATGATGATGATGATGGGTCCTGCCTATGAGGCCATGTGTTAGGTACCCATGTACATGAAGATGTAGAAAATCTCCCACACGCGGAGAAAAGGGGAAAATCCAGTGGAAACAAAACCCCTCTCCAAAAAAGGAGATGAAAATGCAAAAAAAATGTGAGATAGGATGGGAAGGATGGAGGACTCCCAAATACACCCCAAGTACACCATCCGTCACATGGATACAATACAATCAATGCTCCCCCATAGGGAGGAAATAGAGAGATTGTATAGTCCCCCCAGAAGATGATATCACCTGTAGAGATGGTGGTAAGTGTCTGAAGACAAAACAAGATCCAATGTCAACAAACAACTTATCTCCCTTTTGGAAGAAACAAAACCAAGTGCAAGTGCAGTGATGCTTCCCATTCCAGATAGGAATTGAAGGAAGGAAGGATGAAGGTGGATGTCAATGATGTCTCTGAACTCTGCTCAAATGTCTCCTTGCTTGAAGATGAAGATGCCACAATCAATGAAGAGAATGACAAACCAGGATGATGCAGAAACTGATGCTGAACAATATCCAAAGATAGTGAGATGGATATGATGAATGTGATGGAGACTTGATAGCCCCCTTAAATGAAGTGTCCTCAAAACCACTGAAAGAAGTTTGAAGCAAATCCAATGGTAGATGCTGAAGAAACCTGAAATCCTGAATGGAATGACAAGGAAGAAGTCTCAAAGATGAAATCTCTAAAGAGAAACCAAGTGCCTCCAAGATAGTCTCAGGATCTCTAATCAAGGTTGAGACAAAGGTATGAGGAGACTCAAGAGAACTCTCCAAAGTGTGATCTGAATAGAGGAGTGATATCCCATCAAGAATGTCCTCCAAACCTATAGAAGTAGCCAAGTCAGTGATACCTGAAATGAAGCCATCCTGTGATGTCAAGTATGGAAAACTGAAGGTGTCCTGATGAATGATGATGATGGAAGCCTCAATCAATGAATATGGACAAGGAATCACTTAAATGTGAAGGGATACCAACTGTCTCTGATGGAGAAGAAGCATCTAAGGGAACCTTGTCAACCTCTTCAGAAAGATCAAGGCAATCAACCTCATGTACAACAATAACATCACGGGGTAATTGATCTGAAGAATGACATTCTGAATCATGACCATCAAGGAATGGTGGAATATCTGAATCTCCATATATCTCCCAAAGCTTAGCCCAAAGGATATGAGGACAATCACAATGATCAATAGAATTTAAAACATCACAATCAACTTGCATAGAAATGATCTCCAAAACAGTGTATTTGCTGCAACTCCAAGCAAGTTCATGAATACCTTCACTCAGATGAGGAACTATAGCGAACAGATGTGGCAAAAAATCAAGTGATTGGAGATGGTGGTTGATCCCATCTCGCCATTTCTTATAGTTACCCTTGTGCAACATAACCAAAGAAGGAGTATATGCAAGCCCCATAATGAAATTTCTCCAAAAAAATACAAAGACACTGACCTTCAACAACAAATAGAAGCTTCCAAATGATGATGTGCAATTGAAGTAATGCTACCCGGATCAAAAAAACTTTTCCCAAGCTTCAAGATAACTAGGTTATTGAACAAATGCACCAAACTAAAAAAATCACATGCAAGAGTACCTGGAGCTGAAAACGATCAAGGGATCTGGACTGATGAAAAAAAATCTGAAAATTGCTTCTTGATGCCACTGGAATCACTGAAATCCGACAATCTGATGAGAAGTTATGAGCCTTTATGTCCAAACTAGGGTTTTGACTTCAATTGACTGTAGATTTTTCTGCAAGGAAAAATTTCATAGAATGGATGTCACCACTGGAAAGTAGACTGAATTACCTTTTCAATGGTATCTCATTTTCCTAATTTTTATACTGTGGGTGAAAGTTGTGATAAAATGAAAAAAATATTCCTATTTTAGGCAATCTGCAGGCTAAAACGGGTCAAAAATTTGGCTCCCCGGGTGCTAGCACCTGGTCATTCATGTGACCGTGGTGGTAAAAATGGAAAAAAGGGTGCCACCTTTGGTGGTGGCGGAGCGGCAGAAATGAGCGGTGGAGTGGTGGTTTTTGGTGGCGCTGCTCGGATATGAACGGGGCCCCTCAGTCGTCAATGGGACCGAGGTCTCGGTAGGCAGGGGCTCCAAACATGCCGGTGAAAAACGCCGACGGTGGTCGGCGAAATGAGACAGGTGGTCGACAACAAGAGTCCAACAGTCAGGAAAAACTCTGATGGGACCGAGTGACGTGGACGACTGGTATACAACTGATAAGACCACAAATTGTGGATAGAGCAATAAATGTGCCGACTGAAGAGTTTATTTTTTGCAAACTTTGAATTTAAATGGCGGACAATAAAGATTTTTTAATATTGCTGAAAAGCAATTAAAAAATTAGAAAATATTCGATGGTTTAATCAAAATCTTTCCAAAGAATGCCAACAGAAATAAATAAAAGCCGACCAAGATGTAGTATATATGCAGAAAAATACCGAAGGATTAAAATAATATGCCTTATGATTTTAAAAATAAAACCCCATAAAAAGTCGATGAAGGATACCGACGAGTGATTTAATTTGAAGGTTGCTCAAAATTGATTTTTTCTCCAAACTATAGAAAACCCAAAAAAAATTTATTTTTTGCCAAAATATAAGAGATATAATAGCCTGATTTTTCTGAAACAAAAAGTGGCCTGCTGCTAAATTTTTTTTCCTCAGAGGACAACTGATTGGGATGATTTTTTGTTGCAAATTGTACAAATAGTACGATTGATTTTGCAATCCCTAAAAATACCTCTAATGGCTCCCAAGTTGATGTATCCGATTTTGATGATCGGGCAGGCGATCCTAGGGTTTCGAGGCCTTCTGAAGACAATGGCGAGCTTGGATCTGACTCTATCTACTTCAAAAATCAGCTTGGTCCTTGGGTGGAGTCAAGTAGCCTTCAATGGAAACCTTCAGCCTGCAAAGAATCTCGCACACCAACTTTTTTGATCAAGGGTTGATGTTTCATTGGACAAGCTCTGATACCATGTTGAGATTATGGATGCACGGTCCCTGAAGCTCTTGAATCTTCAATGAAGGACCCTTGCTAGGAAAGATAATCAACCACACAGAAAGTGTTGCAACTAGGAATGCACACAGAGATTCTATTGATATGATTGATATTGATTTTTACAAATGTACAAGATGCCTTGAATATATAGGCATGAGAGAAAACCTAAGATGCATGAGATGTTGCCATGTGTCATGATCTACCAACATGTGACAACATGTGAACCCTATCTAGATGATTATTAAATGTTGAGATAAGTTCTAGAAGAACAACTCATCTTTTAGAAGGAATCTTATCCCTAGAAACAAGGAAGGGAATATTATCCCATTTATTTATGATTTATCTAATAATGCAACCTAGGACTAAATTAATTAAATGCAAGACCTAAGTTAACTTATGCTAGTGTAATAATTAATTAATTAATTACACTAACAGGATTGAGTGATCAGGGCTTAAGTATATGGTTGAGAGTATAGGGTTAAGGTTTGGGAGCTTACAGTCGAGGGATAATGTTCAAGGTTGAGTGCCTAAGATATAGGGTTCAAGGTTTAGTGTTGAGGGTATAAGGCATATGGATGAGGGTTGATGGTTGAAAGCATAAGTATAGGGTTGAGGGTATAGGGTATATGGTATAGGGTATAGGTTAGAGGTTTGAGGGTCGAGGGAGAATGTTCAGGGTTGAGTGTCCAAGGTTAAGTGTATAGGGTATAGGTCCATTAGGGTTTAAGATATTGGGTTGATGGATTAGGGCTTAAGTATAGTGTTGTGGGTTGTGCTTGAGGTTGTATGGTTTAGGGTTTAAGGGTTCAGGGTTTAGGGTTGATGGTTTAAGGGATAAGGCTTTAAGGGTTGAGGGTTTAAGGGTTGAGGGTTGAGGGTTGAGGGTTTAAAGGTTGAGGGATTAGGGGTTAAGGGTTTAGGGT